>CCKQ01014694.1:0-12168 GCA_000751175.1 Stylonychia lemnae
CCCCAAAACCCCAAAACCCCAATGAATAAATTAGATGGATAATTTATATTGGGAAAATTTATTATCAAATATAATTAATATTTATAAAATTATTATGTTCGCAAACTTTTTCAAGAATCTTATTGTGAGTTCCTTCGGAGCATACATCGAGGTATCCCATATCTAATTATATTTTTCATAGGACTTCACAAGTAAAGACATAGAGATTGATAAGTGGAATGGTTGTGTGTTGAAGCAAAATGTGACAATAAAAAAGGATGCTCTTGAAAGTATCTTTATGTCAGTCTTAGGTGCACCAATTAAGGTAGCAAAGGGATATATTCAGAATCTTAGCATCAATGTCCCTTGGAGCAAACTTCTAACTTCTCCTTGTGAAGTTAACCTTGATGAAATACATGTAATTCTCAAATCAAGTTCTACTTACGACAATCAATTTGCCAAAAAACTGATATGGAAACTTAAAAAGCTAAAAGTTTCAGACCTACTAGAGCAAATTAAGGTAAGTTTTAGTAGTCTATAATTGCTTTCATAGAAAAATCAAAGTATGAATGGGGACTCATAAATTGGTAAGATGGAGGAAAAGGAATCTTATATGAAAAGGCTGTCTAATATAATATCAGAAAACTTGCAGTTAGTTGTGAAAAATGTTCACATTAGATTTGAGGATAGCAAACTGGCAAGGAAAGACCAAATGACTAACTTTGGAATCATTTTTAACCAACTCAATTACTCTATGACTAATAGCAATTTCTAAAGGACATTTATTAACATTGACGATAAGAGATCTGAACAAAAATCATATTCAATGCTTGAAGTATAATCATTAGCCTTATATTGGAATTCAGATGCAAAAGAATCATGGAACAAAAATAAAGATTTTATGGCACTCTCTGCATAAAAGCACATTGACTATTCCAAAAAATTCGTTGATAATCTCAAGAAAAAATAGCATCAATACTTAGCTGGCCAATCAATTCAACCTGTTTTTATGATTCAACCTTGCGATCTGAGGTTTAGATTTAGAAAAAATTTGTCTCAGCATATACTAATTGAGTTGCCAAAGAGCACAACAGCAATGGATATTTCAGGAATTTTATTGACATTAGATGAAGAAATCTATAAAGATGCGTAGTATTTGATGAAATTTTTCTCATGGCATTCTTAGGGTGGAAAAGATAATAGGCATTTCAAGTTTAGACCACCCTATAACAAATCAGTTAGAGGAAATGCTTTAGAATATTGGAGATATGCTATTAGCTCGACTGTTTACTATATTAGAAAATAAAGGAGGGAAAAGAATCTTAGAACAAAAAGATAGGCTGAAATGATAGAGTTGAGTCAATTATACTTCATGCAAACAGTGAATGATTTTTACGAGAGATAAGGCTATTAATAAAGATTAGTAGAAATAAATTTAAATTCTTAAGACACAGGATCTAATGCTATTGAAAAGAAGTTCACATCTTAATAAGAGATGCAAGATAGAGTAATATATTTAGAGACAAAGCTATCACCAGAGTAGATAGTTGTTTCTTTGAAAAGATTGGAAAAAGCAGCTTAAGCCAAAATCTAAGACGAAATTAATAACTCAGGCTGGAAGAGTTGGATCCCTGGTAGCTTAAAAAACTATTATAGAAGTCATATTTCTGGCTCATAGGCATCATCAGATTCTTCTCTTTCATAAAATGACTTATAAGAATTTGACCAAATGGTTATTAATTATGAAGGTATAGGAGAATAACAAATTGATGATGAAGAAAATAATTTTGACCAATTAACAAATCAATCCAGTTCTAATCTATTATCTGGATAAGAATCATCTCCATTAAAATAAGAGTACAAGTAATCAGATTTTAAATAAAAAATACTTAGTCATATGAGTATTTCAATACCTAAAATTGAGATTTAATTTGTTTCAAAGAAATAAGGCATATCTAGCAAATATTTCATGCTACTATAAATTAATGATACTTTTTATTAGAAAATAACAAACTTCAGAGAATCTAAAATTCTTCTCTATTTTAGAAATTTTGAAGTCATAGATAAACTTATTGACAAGTAGAAATTTTCAAAAGCTATTTAAAAGAAAAATCAAGATAAATTTATTCATAATAAAGCAAATGAGATAAATCTTCTTGATTTAAGGAAAAAAATGACAAGGGCAAAAATGCTTGAACAAATTACAGAAAGAACTGAGATTGATGAAGAAGCCAATACAAATGTTAACAATGGTTTACCACTCATAAGGTCATATGAAGAAGTAATGTCGGGAGAGATCCAGATGAATCCCTTCTTAATATTTCAAATTTGCCAAAAATCTATCAACAAAAAAAGCGAAAAAATTGAGTAATACAAGATAGACCTATTCATTAACTCTCTCTAAGTATTCTACAATAGAGTTCTATTATAAAGAGCACAGACTTTTATGAATACTGCAACAATTAGGAGAGTCTAAAATGCATCAGCTGAAGCTGATTTTGACTCTAGATTATAATAAATTAAGAATAAAACCTAGGAAAGGTTTAAAGAGTTATTGAAAAGAAGCGAAATATTTGTAGGATGCAACATTAAAGGTATAGATATTATAATACCAGATAACATAAACAGTGATGCTAGTAAGTTCTTGATATTTTAAACAGGTGATATAATCATTAGAAATGGCCATTCTTAATATAATTTAAATTAAAATAGAGTGCTTTTGACGAGATAATTACAAAATGAGTTTTAAGATGTGAGAGAAAACATTGATTTTGAATTTTAAGATGATTATTCTATAATAGTATATGATACAACTATATATTATACTCCTACCATATAATAACTAGAAAATTTTTAATTTATTGAGCATGGTATTGAATATGATAGATATACAATTTTGAAAAAGCTAGATTTTTATGTAGATATATAAAAGTAAACTACCTCTTAGGATGATAATTAAATAACTAAAAAATTATAAATCTAAGCAAATATAAACAATATAGAAGTGCAAATAACTAATAAAGAGACTAAAGAATTGAAGAATTTCATGGACAATATAATAAAATATCACGAGCAAATTGCCCTTGAAGTATAAAGAGATGTCAAGTATATTGAAAGTATTTAGCTTTAATAGCAAATGTTTGAAAAGGAATATGCAAGATTGTAGAATATCAATGATTTTGAGTCAGACTTTGAAGATGAATTTTAAGATTAATAGCATTAATAAGAAAAAATGATTTCTACCATTAATTAAAACTTAAAGTTAAGTCAATCTTAACTTAATAGTTCATAAGAATTCAGCCAATTAAATAATTTACTTCAAAAATTTAAGCAATCATCTTAAGCTGATGAAGAGAGTAAGAAAAGTGAAAGTGATAGCAATGATGAAGATGAATTCTTTGATGCTTAAGACGTCTTTGACCAAGATATAATAAATCTTTTAAACCTAGACAAAAATTTTGAAACTAAAAAATAATAAATTCTTGAGTAGACTGAAGAGGAAAATAAAGATTAAAATCTTATTATGTCTAAAACGATCATAGAGTTTTCAATAAATAAGCTAAAAATTAACATTTTAGAGGCTTCAAACTTCCAATAAGAAATTTATCAAGGTCTTAAAAGCAAGTTTGGATCATACTTGCCAAAAGACTAAATTGAATTCGATATCAAGTATAAAGGAATCCCTTTTATCTAAATTGAGATTGGCAAAATGGGTTTGATGATTTTTAAGAAACATCAAAATACATATACAGCTTTTACAATCAGAGAGCTAGCAATAATAAATTTGGAAAATAGTTCTATTATAAAAAAATCACAATAAATATTACTAAGATCTCAGAACTATGAACATGATGATTTCATGGTAGAACAAGAAGACATTTAAAATACATAGGAAAGTCCCTTAAAAATGCAAAAACCTATATATGATATTGAGGACGAGGACAGAATCCATTAGATTGATTAAATGAATGCTGATGAGGACAACTTTGTAATACTTACGATAGGGAATAAATCAATCTCAGATTAATAAGTAAAATGCATAAGTTGCAATTTGGATAACTTGGAGTTTTAAATTAGTGAGAATCAGCTTAATAAAATAATGCAAACTCTTATTAACGACTTTCCAATTAATAGTAAGCCAAGATAAGAAGATAAAAAAGATGTTGAAATTTTGATGCCAAATCTTGAGTTGAATATCGATATGAAAGGATTTCATTCCAGATTTTCAGTAAAAAAAGAAGTGGCTTGCATTAAATTATTTAATTTAAAGCTCGAGGTAAATTAAATGAATAATGAAAGAGAGATTAAGATAGAGTTAGATGATTTCAGAGTTCTTCAAAATGAATAAGAAATCATACTAAAATAATTTGATTCAATTGAAGAGCTGAATGAAATCTTAAAGCTTAAAATTATTTAAAGCAAAAGCTCATAAGAGATAAAATTAACCATTAATCAGCTCCTAATAATATCTGATGTAAAGCTCATTTATCAAACACTCATCATTCAATAAAAACTATTTAAATTTTTGAAAAATAATAAAGACTAGCAAGATATCCAATAACAAAGATTATAAACTGAATAATCTAGTATTGAAGATGTTTAAAATTAAATTACAACCAAATTTCAATTAATCCTTCAAAGCTCTTGCATTTAAATTCCTCTAAAGGACAGCAAAAACTCTCTCTATATATTGTTAAGAAATTTGTTTATTAGAAAAGATATAGACATTTAAATAATAATGCTAGAATAGTTCTTGACTTTTATTTCAAAGTCATCATCTAGAGATGTAAGATATCCACTAATAAACATTCTAAGAACTAATATATAAAAGAAGAAGGAGCTAATAGGTGTTGAGTGTAGCAAAGTTCAAATTTCTCTAAATGAAAATTACATCTTATTTTTAGCTAACATTACTGACAATCATTTTGAGGATGCAAAGAATATTTATATTCATTTCAATCAAAACAATCAAAACGATTCATATCAGTAAGAAAATTTAAACCAATAAGAAGTATAAATAATCAGCATTAATGAACTGCAAGAATATGAATTAATGATAAAACTTTGTAGACTATCTCATAAATATCTAAAAGAAAGCCCTTAGATTATAGGGCTAGAATCGATTAATCTTGATGAATTCATCTTAGAATGGGTTTATAATTTAGGATTTGATGACCATGAGGATAATTTTGTCACCCTTTTTAGCAAAAATCTTTCACAGTAAATTCTGCAATAACTAGAAAACACATAAAAAGAAATAGACTTTGTAGATAATTATGTTAAAAAGCCATAATTTGTTGAAGAGATATAAAAGGAATAATTTGATGATGATATCACTCAATAATATGAAAGATTCTTACTACAAGTTAATAGTATAACAATTAATAAGTTTAAGAGTAGAAAAGGTATAGAAATTGTGAATTCTAAAATGTTTTAATTCAACAATCTTACAATAGGTTGTAAGAACAAATCTTAAAAATTACAACCAATTTTGAGTCTACTACCGAGATTTAAAAATGACAATATTGCATTTCAATTTTAATCAGTTGATAAAAATCACAATGATATTTTTCTTGATTAATTATATCTCAACATGAATAATATATATGCAAAAAATATATCTAGTCTGCTAAAATCAATATACAGCTGCAAGAATATTTTGAAAAGAGGTAAAAAAAGAGATCTTATTACAAAATTGCTGCAAAAAGATTAAATCGAAATATCTTAAGACTAAGAATTAACCAGTTTTAACTTAGAGCTTTAAAAATGGAAAATATCTTTATCATACAGTCACTAAGTGAAAGAATCTGAAGAAAATACATTTATGAAAAACATCCAAAGCGCATTTTCTACTTCTCTAAAAAAATTAACATCATTTGACTAGGAAGATGACTTCTTCAGTGAACAATGTGATTCTATACAAATCATCCTAAAAGGTGAACTTAAGGCTTAAAAATACTTTAAAAAGGAAATGAATAAAGAAACTGCAAATTATTAATTGAAAGGGATATTTATGGATGTTCTTTCTAAAAAAATTGTGCTTTATCTGAGACCCTAATAACATAGACTTATAGATAAATTGAGCAAGACATCTAACCAAGTAGTCCTAATTCATCCATTTGACTTAGCATTCAATATGGAATAATATGATATTATAGATGGGTTGAGATCATAATAGATTTAGAATGAAATTTATATAAGCTTATTGGAAATAGAAATATCTTTAAGATAAGGTTACTACATTAAGTCTATAATCGATAATATCAAAGATGAGATAAATCCAATAATTCAAATCATTCAAAACATAAATAATAGTTAGCAGAAAAGTTAAAAAAAGGATAACGATTAACCTTAAGTAGGAAATATCACAACATAAAATTTAAATATTTCTTAATTCTACATTGTCCTATTAAAAGAAACAGGAGATAGTGATAGTCATGGGAATTAGTAATATAAGCCACTATTTTCTTTGGAGCTTAAAAATATTAACTTAGAGCATTAAAATAAAAATAGCAGTCTCTAGTTAATGAGAGGCTCAATCCCACTTGAATTATACTACTTCAATAACAAACTTAACTTTTATGAGCCATTTATTGAATCGACTCATATAGAATTTGAAAATACAGAACAAAAAAACAAAAATTCAATTCTTGATATAAAATCATTAAAGCCAATTAATCTTAACTTCTCAGTAGCTTTTTATAATACAATGTTTAATCTCTAAAATACACTAACTGAGGAATAGTTGTATTATGAAAAATATAAGTAAAATTTGACAAATTTTGGTGAGAATAGACGAGATAGAAGGGAAGTAAAGTTATCTCAATCTCAGTATTACATCAAGAACAGTACAGGAGAATTAATTCTATTTAAAACTAATAATCAACCAGTATTTAGTGAACTCTAACCTGAGGAAATAAATGAACTAGATTTTGACAAAATTGAAGAAAAAGAAGAATTATAAGATCCTGCCATTATTAATGACTAGGTGCAAAACTATGATAGAGATGGCATTGCTGATGAATTGTTAATAGAAGGAAATGAATTGGAACATCATTAGGATTAACTAGGAAGTGTTAAAAATATGAAAAAATATGGACAAGAGATGGCTCCTTAATCGAAATTTAGAAGGAAAAATTTAAGATTCTTGAGAGGACAGGCTAAAAAGGTTGATCTATAGATTATCTTTATGAATGAAACATACACAGAAAAAAGTTCAGTTATTCCTATCAATATAGAAAACCTAAATTGCTAAAGAATATATCTTGATGAGCAAAAGTAAGTTTACATAATTTGTCAAATGGTATAAAAACATGGTCAAAAGCAATTAGTAATAAGGTCTCCAATGTCCATTCAAAATAATCTATAAATACCAATGAGGATATAACTCATATAAAACCAAAGAGGACTTATTAGAAGATAAGATAATTTTGAAGAATACTCTAAATAATAATTTGAATAAGGAGAAAATGATTAGTTTAACTAGGAAATGATAATTTAGCCAGAATAATCTGTAATAATACCATTAAAATCTTGTGGCTTCTAGTAAATTAGATTAAGGCCAGTGCTTTATCATAATGACAAGCAATCTAAAAAAGATTAATCCCAATTTGAATGGACTTAAACAGTTAGTTGCTCTCTTTTGAAAGATGAAAGAGAAATTTTTGAATAAAAACCTTAAGTTTTAAAATCCAAAATTGAAAATACATAGCCTTTTTAAAGAAAGAATGATCATCTGTTTTTCATCCTTAATTGCAACGTTTACAGTATAAGAAGTTATATAGATTTTAATACTCAGCAGACTGAATTCATATCAATAAAATATTTGACAATATCTCCACCTTTTACAATACAGAATCTATTGCCTGTGACCATGACAATGATTCTAAAAAATATTATTAGGGATCCCTAGAATTCATACATGAGCGATTAGAAATAAAGAATTATTAAAGATAAATAACATTATATGCTTGAAACAAAGATGAATTCATCAAATTAAACGCTATTTTTAAATCCCTTAGGTAATTTTGAACTATCAGTTTGTATACCAGGCTTTTAGCATTCTACTTTTATACCGTTGAAAACAGAAGATGAAGAAGACTATAAACTGTCTGAATATGAAGACTAAGAAAATTATGTCAAACATTTGTTCGAAAATGATGGAGGAGAGGATCTTAATCAATAACAAAGTAACAAGTCTTAAATGAGCAAAAATTAATTTAGATTTTTGAAATAAAAAAAGATGCTTTTCTAATTGACAAGTGACTTTTAGAGCTAATTCAACATTTGTGCTAATTTTGCCTTTATTCAAGGGTTCTATCATATCAGTTTCTTTTCAAAGTATTGGTTCCTAAATAATACTTAAATGCCTCTGCAAATATAAATGATTACAGATACATTTTCATTTGATAAGTATGATCTTCCATACGAAAATTTTGACTTTGATTTTGAGACAGTTAAAAACTTTAATAAAGATCAGCTATTTGATTAAAACAATGATAAGAATAAAGATTCCAAAAGTGAAAGAAAAAATTCGATAGATAGTTTTCAAACAGAAACTGTTAAGGACGAGAAATCTCATGTAAAATACTCTTCTGTAAAAAGCAATATAATCAAGAATGAACAAGAAGTAGATTATAAGGAACTCTACAAATCTTTATAAAAAAGCAATCCATATGGAAATAATAGATTAAAACCTTGGGAGGCTTACAAACTCTTGCAAGATTAGGATAAAGGAATAATATCAGCTCTTTCAAATGAAGACATCAATAAAGTATCAACAATATTCATGGCACAAGACATGCTGGAGGAAGAGAAAGCAGAATTAGAGGAAGAGAAAAAATAACAACCAAAAATCTAAGAATCAAAGATGTCCAAAAAGAGTGTTAGATTTTTCGGTGATTAACTTGGATAAATTGAATGTACTGAAGAGGAGTTCAAGCAAGAATTAGAATTATATCATTTAAAATAAGAGAAAAATACAATAGTTTCTAAAAACTCAATTTAGTTCATCAACTACCATGATTTCTTGTCTCGAAAAGAAGTTTTGAATTTGAACTATCTTCAAGTTGCTAAACCAACATTATTTGAAACTCCACTTAAAGACAAGGATTCACTAAAAAGAGTAATCTTATTTTCAGATAGTCCAATTGAACAACAAATATATGAAAAATAGCAGATAAAAATCAAAATTTGGTATGACTATTGCCTTAACATTTTATAGTGAATCACAATGGTCAGTAATTTAATTTGATATTACAAAGCTATAAGGAGAGTCAATTAGTATTTAAGATGAAAGAAGAAAAAATTAAGATTAGAGCGTTTATGAAATTGTTTCACAAGTTCAGTATCTTCCTTACCCTTTTTCATTCTCAAAATTGATTACTTTTAATGCAAAGTATACTTTCGTCAATAAAACCTACTTAACTTTATATATCATTTAAACTGAATGTGAAGAGAAAGGGTAAATAATATTGCATTTAATCATTTTTAGAATTTTTAAGATTTATCCGTAAGAAACTAGCATTTTTCATTGGACTAATAGTAAAAAACAATATTATGTTAGCATTAAACTTGAGGATTATGAATATTCTGGAAAATTCTAGATAGACTAGATAGGTGAATTCAATATTAGGCTTAAGTCAACTTATGATAATGAATGTATGATTGTAAATGTACAAATTAATGAGGAGAATAACAGTTTTTTTATTGTGATAAGTGATGTCTCATATGCTCCTCCTTATAGAATTGAGAATTTGACAAAGACTACTTTTAAAGTAGCCTAATAGGAAAGCAGGAGTGACGATTTCGATATCATAAAGCCCTTTAATATCATATCTTTTGCATGGAGTTATCCTCTCAATAATAAGCTACTGTCAATATCAATATGTTCTTAATCCTAGGATACTTATCTTGGTCCTTACAATATAGATGATTTAAATAAGAATGGACAAAATCAATAAATTATCCTTAAAGACAAAAAAAATAATAGAGACTTTTTAGTTGAAATAATAAATGAAAAGACAATGAAGTGCGTTAGAATTTTAAACGCATAAAATGCTGTAAATTAAAATGAGCTGATAAGAAGTTAAAAGGACAAACTCGACAAAGATAGTACGCAAAAGATCAAATTATTCATCAATGAAATTGGAATGTCTATAGTGAATTCATAAGCTAGAGAGATTGCATATATCTACATTACTAACCTAAAATTTAGCAAACGTCAAACAAATAAGAACAAAAAGATATCATTCAGAGCAGATACTACTTAAATTGATAATTAATTGGTCAGATAAAATGATGCAATTATTTTCAAGAAATAAATGAGAGACGGTAGCAAGCAAATTGTCTTAAAAGTGCATATTATAGATAATTAAGCAATAGAAAACTTATACTACTACAAGTACTTTTACCTGGAATTAGCTCCATTCGATCTAAATGTAGATGGAAATTTTTGTGATGAGTTTTATAAATACACCTTAGATATCTTTAGTTAAGCAAAGAGCTTCACTTAGCAATCAAGCTTTAACTAAATTGGTTCTAATGTTTACGAAGATGTCGAAGATATTGAAAAAATGAAGCAAACTTTTAATGACTTAAAAAAACCATATGAGAAAAATGAAGTGTAAGCTTAAAAGAGGATATTCTTTGAATAATTCTACATAAATGATGTCAAATTCAACTTTTCATTTCAATCTTCACCAATTTTATTCAGAGAATTTACAATGAACCCAACCTTAAAATTCTTTATTGTACTTTTAAGTAACTTAAAGAATGTGGAACTTAAGTTTAGTCATTACAAACTATCTCATTAGCACCTTCTATTACCTATTTTCATAAGCCAGATTAAGAAACACTATATTTACTAATGTTATTCAAATTAAAAATTTCTTTAAATAGTTTCATCAATGGGACTTTTTGGAAATCTCGGTGATACTGCTCACAGTCTCAAATATGCTTTTGGATAGCTACTTTAAAATCCTTTCCAAACTGGTTTCAAACAACTTTTTAAGGGTGGACTTGGTTTTGTTAAACATACGATTTCTGCTATAATTGGACCTATCGGTTCAGTTTTTGAAACTTTTAGAAGAGGAGTTTACTTTATAGTTTAATCTTCCTAAATTAACGAGGATTTTAATAATTTAGTTGTTGATCGGGATTTATTTGATGATGATATAAGCAATGCTAGTAGAGAAATAAATACATTTAGCTCTCCATTAGCAATTATTGATACCCAGAATAAAATCTGGATGAAAATAATCTCTAGAGAAAAACAAAACTACGAAGTTAAAAAAAGATAATTGATGAAATTCAGAGAATTGAGTAATTAAGGAGAAGAACTTTAAAGAAGGTAAAATGTAGGTAACCTCAGTGTAGGTCTTAACAAAATTTATAAATTCACAGCCATCTTTTCTAACTTTATTTGGAGTGGTGTGCAATTATTAAATAACTAATTATCTGAAGAAGAAGCACAAACTAGAGTTCTTAAAGTAAGACCCCCACGATTTGTTAGCTTTAGAATGGAACTTGAATCTTATAATCTTTAGAAAGCGCTAGCTCTTGAGATTTTGAATGATATTAATTTGAATGTATTTGAAAATGAAATGATTCAGAAGGTTTTTTCATTCAAGTTTAACTCATTTATTTTTACTGGAAAGAGATTTATATGTGTTTAATCGAGGTTATCAGAAACTTCCTAAAAGAGACATTATACTCATTGGAATATACTTTATAAGGATGTCATTAAAATTAGAGTTTAGATATTCAATAGATTAACTAACGAGCAGGTAGAAGAAGATTATTTCATAAGGCTTTTTGAAGATGTGGATCGAAACAAGAGGGAACTTTAAAACATGTATCTGTTGTTAAAGATTCACTATCATTAAATTGGTGATGCAGGAGAGACTGGTGAAATAGACAAAAGTCTTTAAAAGCTAAGTCTTGAAAATAGAAAGAAAAATATGCTTAAAAGGGATTAATATGGTTTTGGAGGATTAGGATTAGATTTATAAGGAGATTTAAGAATCGGTGTGCAAGAAATTCTAGCAACTTATCAAGAAGATAATAAATTAAGGTATTTCTATATTGAACTAAGCAAAAGAATTGACAAGAAAAATTGATTAATATTTCTTATTTTAAATTAATCTTTATTTCATAATTCAATCTTGGCGGGGTTTTGGGGTTTTGGGG
>CCKQ01014739.1:0-16227 GCA_000751175.1 Stylonychia lemnae
CCCCAAAACCCCAAAACCCCAAAACCCCGCTCATCAAACATTGAGAAATTCTTGTGGTAATTATTAATATTAATCAATAATCTCTTTAATCTTTAAATAAAGTTTGTAGTCTGCTGATTCACTTATATAAATTCGATATATTATCTCCATCAAGTTCCTTTTATTCTAAGAAGTTTTCAATTGATTAAGATTTCTGCTACATTTCATTTTTATCTTGACTCTATTCATCATTGATTTTAATTTCATTGAATTTCTTCATTATCATAGTATAGGATTCCATGGCTTTATCATTTTTTTGCTATTATGATATTACACTGCTTGCCAGAGAATCTTCATTATTAAAATCACTTAGTTCTGATATACTATACTAATTAGCAAGTTCTTTGATTTTCAAATTTGCCTAATTAAATATATTACTGCTCTTAGCATCTGTTTCAGGTTTAATCTCACTAGAATTTATACCTAGACTTGATGCCTAATTCTAGCTAGCTGCATCATTATTGTCCAACAGTGCTTATTCCTAAACACTCTTGAATAACTAATCGAGATTTTGTGTTGACAAATCTCCAAGCATCATTTATGATTCAGTCCTGATCTATTTTTTGAAGTTAAATCGTTTCAGTGTTGCTTGTGACATCTAATCTTTAAGTTCATTTTCTCTTTCAATTTCCAGTTATTCCTTTGTAATTTATCTATTACTTGGCATCCTCTATTACTTGATTACTTAAAGGAAGTTGTTGCTTTAAACTACTTATTTTGCTGCATTCTGCATTTTAAGATTAGTTTGAGGTGTTTTATATAGAGATAAGTGGTTAAAATCTGATTCAGTGAATTATGGGTTAACTTATTCGTACGAGTTGTCAGATTCCAAGATTTCAACACTAATCTTCCTCTATACAGAATCTTTTATTTCATCAAGTTTTTCATCTTCAATTTCCAAATCCTCTTCATCAAGCTTTTATTATAGGTTTGGGGATTTTGAAATATGTTGATTCACTGAACTCTCATAATTTTGAGTTGACCTTTTTTTGTTCAATCTTTTTCTTCGAGCTATTTTTCCAATTTCATCTATTTACTTGATCTGCTAATTCTATTCATCTAGCTTTTTAATATCATTGATCAATTTCAATTCTTTGTCATAATGATCTATTTCACTGAAGTAGATAGATGCTAGCTCGCCTGATTCATTCTCATCTAAATGTATCAGTAATTCTCTCCCAGTGGACATTATCTAGTATTCAGAATCCTAGCTTTCATAGAGATGACTTTCAAATGAATTGAAACCTTGGTCGCTAAGGTTTTGGTGATTTTGAGTTCCTGTTTTTACTATCATTGAGTCTTGTTGGGTCTCAGGACTTCCATTAGGTCTCTTTTTATCTGTATCTTCAAGGATAAATGCTTAGTCTATTAGTATAGACCTTTTATCTCGAGAGAAGTTGGTCTTGGCACTCTCAAGCCTGTGCTAAGCTTTTGGAGATTACTCAATTAATCCAATTTCTTATGCAGCTTTGTAGTCTTAAACTTTATTATAGCCTAATTTAGCTCTTACTTAATCCTCTTATATTCTTGTCCATCTCTTATTAAATTTTTCTTGCTCTTACAATTCACCTTCAGTCTATCGTAATGTTAACTCTTTAACTGTTTATGGGTTAAGGTAAGTTAATAATTTCTCAAGATTTTATTGATTCAGCATAATTTCTCCAGAGTAATACATATTCTTTAAGGCTGATAAGTTTTTCAGATACTACTCTTTCAGACTTTCATTCACAAGTTACATTTCATAGGTTTTATTTTCGTGATCAAATTTATTTTTATCCATACATAGGCAGAGAACTAAATATACCTTTGGCAATATTTTCCTAAATTTGGCTCTTATTTCAAAGTACATTTTTACAGCCCAGTAAATTAAAAATGTCAAGTTACAAAAGACTATCACTCCAAAAAAGAAGAGTTAAGAAGCATTAGTTAGAGCTATAGAACCTGATGAGTAATCTGGATTATCTCGAATCCAATCTTCCGGCTTATTAGCAATAAAGAAGAGTCCGCAATATACTGAAATCATAGATGTAACTAATGAGAGTGTCTCTAAGTCATTCAGAGCAATAGTTCCATAAGGTTTTTTCTTTAAATTTATAATTAAAAACCTAATAATTATTAATAAGATGTTATATATTACACAATGAGTACTACAAATACTATAAGAGCTTAAGCAATCACTCCTAAATTCCCAATGAATACCGCAATAAAGATCAAAAGCATTTTCCTATACATAATGACAATCTCCCAAAAATAAAAATCAGTCCTGTATCCTCTATAAAGAAATCCAAATTTCTCTCTGATTTCTATTTAATCAAGATTACGCTTAAATCGATTCATAATAATCAGAGCAAAAGCTGGAATACCGACACCCCACACAATTATGCTGGGGGCCGCTACGAAATAACTAAATATCCTGTGTTGATCATTCCAACACATAATCTCTAAATCATTAAGCACCCTAGATTCAAAATCTACTTCAATGCACTTGAAATTGTAAAACATGTATTAGACTATGTTTGGGTGAATTAGAAAAAGGACTATCACCATAGTCGATATAGTTCTTCCAGATATTTCCAATTAATTCCGTTTTACTAATCTGATAAGCTGCCAGGCTAAAACTGAAAATATTGTCAGTACGAAAGGTAAGACTGCAAGGAATATTTGCTTCTGGAAGAATATTCTGATTTTGTCTGATTCTTTAAGTACACTTATTGAGGAATCTGGCTCATATTTTTCTTCTCTTTGGTCAAGAAAGCAATCAAAGCTTACGATTTGAGTTGAAATTGCAGCTACAGGTTTCGCGGTATCAAATAACTGCAGAACTTCACTGGGCCATTCAAAGTCAAAAGAAGCAGTTAGAAGTATCAGTTAAATATGATTAAGTAGTATCTTCATGAAAATACTTGTGATATTATTCTTTTCCTTAGCTCCTATCAAAGTTGATCTAACTATGAAAATAACAACAAGAACTAGCCCAATAAATATGAACACTAGTCTCAAAATATTCTAAATTTTGTCAGGACATAGTTAGCATTCATAATCATTTGTTCTTGAAAATCCTATTTTACAATCTGAACAAAGTATGTTTTAGTAGCCCTCTGAACAAGAGCCTTTTGGGTTAAAATCAGGTGGAACCATTCCAAGACAAGCTGGTGAGTAAAGACATTTAACAAAAGTTGAGGTATAGTTATTTTTCCTCCAGTAACCAGACTTCGGTCCTATATTTGAACCACCATTGCATACAGCTTTTTCTGTTGGACAGGTGCTACATTCACCTGGCTCAGTCATTTTTGCGAGGGAAAAACTCTATCCATTTGGACAAGACATGCATTTACCACCAGTTGTATACTGCTCTCCAAGCTCGCAGTCTCTTAACTCAATTATTACATCAGTGTCTAGATTGGTTTTCCAGCCACTATTTTTCAGAAAGTTTTTGTTGGACAATTTATTTGTATTTATTCCATCTGAGGAAAAAGAAAGACTATACGAGAAGCCAGGAGTAGCGGCAAAGCTGAAATCTTTGACAATTGCTATGCCAGCTGAGGCTTCAAATGAAGTTGATCCTTCTATACTTGGAGGAAACACCAGAGCCTTGGGATCAGTGTTAGAGGATGAATTCACTGAGACTCTCACCTTGCTTGAAAAATCTGAGCCCACTATCTGGCCATATTTATCAACATGAGCTAAATAGATTACAGGAATTGATCCACCACTTCTTAAGGATTCTACTTTACCTTAACTATCATTAACAATGCCATCAAGTGTTCGTTTTTACCAAGAATCTTTAATCACCTTCTCTTACTTGATTAGATCTCTAAAATCAAGAGACTCCAGCAAACCTACCGCCTTAAGATGTTTCTAATAGTTCACCTCTGAGATGACATCTAATTATTAGGAAAAGCAGGCTACATCATTAGCATAGTACTTCGCAGAATTATCTTTAAACTTTATGTCACTTGAGACGAAAATCGGTTCAATAACATCCCAATAAATTGCACCCCCTTTTACCCCAGCTGTATTTTATTAAAAGGTGCTCATTCTTATTATATCAAATTTGCAATTTGCAACTTACTCATTGCAAGTAAAATAAATAGCACCACCAGCTCCTGAGATATCTTGATTAATTGCTGTTTTGGAATAAAGTGCTTAGTTATGCTTGAACAATGTAGATTGGATGGTCATATATTATGAATTATCAAGATAGATTGCTCCTCCAGTTTAAGTAGCTTTGCATTATTCGAAAGATGAATCTATGATAAGATATTTCCCCCATTTTTCACTAGATTTTTTATTTACTTCTGTTTCAGTGATAAATATTGCACCACCTAATTTGCTCTCAAGATTAATGAAATTACTCTCGCTAATGTTTATTTTCTTACAATTTGAACAGTAAAGAGCAGCACCATTCTCACTGCCTTTACCTTTGATATTCTTAAATCCAGTCCTAGATATTGTTATTTATAACTACTCTGCAAATATAGAGCATTTAGCATTAGGGTTCGTAATATTGACTTTGTCAAGAGTTAATGTGTTTTCCGTATTCGATGCAAAAATATCGTCTCCTTAATCAATAGCCAAATTATTTTTAAATATAGATCCCCCAGTAATTTCTAGATTCTTAAATCCAACTGAGTAAATTGCACCCCCTTATAGCTTGGCATAATTATTCAGGAATTAGCTTGAAGATATCCTAATATTGCTATCCCCAGATATATAAATTGCCCCTCCTAATGATGATCTACCATTTTAGAATATACAAGAACTTATAGAGATATCAACATCAAATATTATGTAGATAAATGTTCCAATCGTAAATTCTGAATTCACAGATTCAAGTTCATCTGATGTAGTGAGACTCGTGAACTTTGTATTTTCAATCACAGCATTAGCAAATCCTAAGAATATGTTTTTAGATCTGAAAGTGGCATTATTATTTTCAAAGCTCGAAGATTTAATTACAATATTACCGTACATCATAGATAGCGTATTTGTCGTGGCATTGTTGCTAATTATGTTTGAATTCAAGATTGTGTTATTCTTTGAAGTACTCCCTCCTAAGACAGATATCACAGAAGATTCTGGGGCATAGTTCTTTTGAAAAAGAGAGCCAACAATGTTAAAGTAGGATTATGTATTCATATTGAGTACTCCCCCAAGAGAATATGCTATGTTGTTGATGAATTAGCAGGAGAATAAATATATATAAGAATCCTGATAGACAGACATTACTCCTCCTTGATACGCATAGTTGTTTTAAATGTCTGTTTGGATTAGCGATACATTGCTTTCAATTATCAAAAATACTCCACCTTATGCTCCTGCATTATAAGAAAATGTCGACTTAGTATCAAAGAAGTTAGTCTTTTGTAAATAAAATACTCCACCAAGCTCAGCTACTCCGCAGCTCTAAAATTTGTTCAATTCAGAGGTAAATTTAACGGCCTTTTAAATGAAGAAATTCGACTATTGAGTTGTTTGCTAATCATCCCTATTTAAATAAGTTCCGATTGTACTAATGTCAAATAGCTGATTACAGATAATTGAAGATTTAGTAATGCTTATTGATACAGTTTCAGAAATAGAATAAATACCAGCTCCGTTTTCAGCTTAAAAATCATTAATTTTACAACTTAGGAATGAAATACTACTAGCTTTCAGAGCATTTATTAAGCCCCCTTATTCTTTTGCGGAAATCGATTCTAACTTTGAGTTAGAAATATTGATACTCATATATTCATTCTCTACATTGATAAATCCACCTTCATTAGCAATATTCCCTGTTATTGAGGTTGACTGTTAAATTTAAAGATAAATATCTCCTGAGTTTCCAAATGCTGTCTTTACAATTGAGAATACTCCTCCTCTTTATACTGCCTCATTATAGCTTAAGATTGTATTAAACAGATCTACTTTGACCTTATTGTCAAGAAGGAAAGCTCCTCCATTTTAAGCATAATTATTTTGGATGTTAGTGCTATTAAGCTTTAAAGTGCACGAGTCACATTTGAATACTCCTCCAGAAATAGCAGCATTTTGATAGAATCTGGAGCCATAATCAACTAGCTATGAATCAATAAGTGTGAATACTCCTCCAGTGAGACCAGTGTAGCAATTTCTGTATATATTATTAAATGACACTACTCCCTATTTTGAACTCTAAATGTAAAATGCTCCTGCTGATGAAGTCTAGAATAGCACATCTTACTCTACTTTAACTTTGCTATAAATCGATCTCGCTTGGACAATTGTGTTATTGAGAGAAAGGCTAAAATTTTATGAAGTCAAACTTGAGACTAAAGATCCAAAACCTTTTGCTTCAAATTCAGAGATAGAATTTGTTAAGCCATTTTCAGTGGTAATAGTCATAGTTCCATTCATTGATTCAATATGAGCAACACCTCCTGATTAGGTTGTTTTGGACCTTAAAATGTCAATACGATTGAAAGTTATATTTCTGATAGATTTGGAATTGACATAGAATACTCCTCCAGAAATTCCTGATTAAGAATCACTAATTAGACTTTTATTGATTTGTAATTGATATATGTTTGATTGAGCTCCATCGTCTGTTAAATAAGCAAATCCTCCATCTTTAATGGCATTGTTGAATGTGAATGATGAGTTCGTAATATTTAAGGGATTAACTTGTTTGAGATAATATACACCTCCATAAATTGAATAAGAGTTATTGATAGTTGCGTTGTTCACCGTGACGTTTGAGGATTCAGAATAAAGCACTCCACCCTGAAAAGCTGCATTGTTCTTGTATATATTGCTGTCATCATCTAAGCTTGTATTTTTTAGAGTATATACTCCGCCAGTATCACTGAGATAACAATTTGAGATTTGATTATACATTACTGATACATTCATCGCATTAGACACATAAATCGCACCAGCATTGGTAATATAAGGTAAAATAGAATCTATGTTTCCAGCTAAGTCTTCAGAATAATTGAAAGACTTTATTCTACAGAAGATCTTGTTATTAATAACCTTAAGTTTAAAATTTGCTGATGTAGAATACATCAAGCTTCCTTTAGTTTATGAGCTGAAGTTATGAAATTAAGAGTCAATAATATATAGTTCAGATGCTTTATTTATATAAAATACACCACCTTCTTTAGAAGCATAAGTCGAACCTAATATCATGTTTCTTACTGTAATTATAGAGTTAGGATTATTAAGGTAAAAAGCTCCACCCTAATTTGAAGATTCAGAAACCGTAATGATAGGATTAATGATATGAATTTCCCCAAGTGTTTCCCCGTTTTGATATAAAATCCCTCCATGCTGTTAGCTTAGTTGATTAGTAAATGTACAGTCAATTATGTTCAACTAATCTTTGTGATTTATAACGTAAAGGGATCCTCCATAGTATCCTTGATTATGATCAAAGCCAATATTTTTTAGGTTCAATTTGCAATTGTCACAATAAATTGCTCCACCCAACTTTGCCTTACTATATTAATAACTTGAATATGAGTCATTCAAAGTGGAATTAATAAGTGTAAATATAGAACCAGTATGAGCAATGTAAGTATTGCCAAATTAATTTCGAGATGATATAATATTAGAAATCAAATCCTTAACATATATAGCACCACCTTTCTTTGTTACATTTAAATCATCTCCGTAATAATTAGACCATTATTCTGTACTTCCTTTAATAACGTTATTGACCAAGGTAAGATTAAGAGTTTGAGTATTTGAATATATCATTGAGCCGTTGCCAGAGGCACTGAAGCCAATAAAAGTGGAATCTTAAATTTATATATCTCTTCCATTTAAAATGTAAAACAGTCCACCATTCCCATTTAAAGCATTACTATTCTATATTGATATTGGATCTTCTATATAAAAACTAAATTCCTTATGATCTATGAAAAATCCACCACCATTATATTGAGAGGAGAAATCAGACATTACTCCATTGTTCTTAAATATAATTTAACCCTTTGAATTAATGTCCTTTTATATTGCATATGCAAACCCACCTCCGACTATTGATTTTGCACCTTCAGCCACAAAATTATCCAGAGTCAAGTTTACATTATCCTCTATATATATGAATCCTCCTTTATTAGCCATTTAATTGTAAACCTTAATATTTTTGAGGTATATGTCACAGTTAATGCAGACAAACACACCACCGATAAGTGCTGCATTATTCCTGTATATAGAATTTATATCCTTGAAATTTGTATTAACAAATTAGAATATGCCTCCCTGTTCTGCGACGTAGCAGTTTTGGTAGGTATTACCATTAGAATCAATGTTTTTGGCACTCTTTAGATAAAATGCTCCACCATTAGTAAAAACCATGTTTGTTAATTTGTCAGCAGTGTCTATTTAAGGAAAAGTCTAGCCTTAGCAATCGAATACACTGTTATCAAGAACAAAAGTACCATCATTAGAAGAGGAATAGACTATTGATCCATGATTAATACTACTAGCTGAGTAAATTTATGAACTTGTAATATATAAAGTCTTTGCATTTTAAATATTAGCAAAACCACCACTTAATAATGCTGATGTATTTCTTATTTCAATATTGTTCAATGAGATATATGTCGAAGGGCAATCGATATAGAAAGTACCACCGTTGCCCTATCTACTCATCAGATTATTTATACTGACTGTGTAGTTTATTTTCTCTATAAGGGCTATATCATTCCTTGCAGTAGGATCTAAAATGTAGATAAAACCACCATCTCCAACTGATTCACTGTAATAGACTTGCATTCCTTATATAGTTAAATTATTCGACCCAACTAAATAAAATGATCCTCCAGAATAGGCTAGTGAACTATTAATTTTAGTCTGATACAAACTGATCTTAGCATTCTTGAAATAAAAAATACCACCTTGAAGTGCTACATTTTGGATATATGTTGAGTTTCTGTCCTCTATCCAAGAGTCCTCAAGATAAAATATTCCTCCTTTATCAGCTATCTTACAATTTGCGAAATAGTTATCCTTAGTATAAAGATCCTAGATATTTTTAAGATAAAACATTGAACCTTGGGAAGATTTATTTCTCTTTACATCTATATTAATATCTATGATGTCATAATCACTCTCATCGGTACATGTCAAATTAACCTTTGTAACATTTATAAACATATCTGGGTAAGTTGAGTATAAAAATCCTCCTTGTCCATAAGCTGAGACATTCTTTAGGGTCACATTGTACAACTTGATCTGATCTCCACTCTCGAAATATAACAGTCCTCCATCAGCAGCTGAATAAACATGAGCTATTTCACAGTTAGTAATATTTAAGTCTAATTATGGATTGGAATTATACATAAAAGCCCCATTTTATTAAGAGTCAAAATATTAGATAGTATCTTGGCAGTCTAAAATCTTAAGTATAGTTTGGCCATAACCTTCAGTATAGAAAGCACCTCCTTATTATAAGGTTTTTATAAGTTTAACTCGAAGTTTATTGATTGAAACTGAGGCATTATTCACCATATGTACAAATCCAGAATACTTAGAAAGTGAGTCTTTTACATAGGCATTATTAAGGTTAATTAAACTAGACTAAGCACTCACTAATCCATTGAGACCACCATTTAACTCGTAAAAAGACGAAGTATCATCTAGTCTCATTAACTTAGGAATAGCAAATATTGAGCCTTCATAGGTATTAAAGCATCTAGAGAACTCATTTGTTATTGAAATAATCTCACCTGTCACGAGAGGGTCAAAAGAAAATAAACCAGCTATGAGGTTAAGGCCATTCTCTAAATCTTAGACAATATTAATATATCCAGTTGGCCATTAATCATAAAATGTATAGTCTCTGCAAGAGAATTAGGTGTATCTAATATCGATGGTTACTGATGGAAGATCATTATAATCTCCTGCTCTGATGTACAAAAAGGATCCTTTTTCTAAAGCTGAGGTATTATGGAACGAGGAATTCAGTATTTTGATATCGATAAATTTAGACGTATCAGATGTTACTAGAAAGCCGCCATGATCATTAGAACTGGTATTTGAAGCCTCTAAATCTTAAACAGTCATCCAAATCCATCGACTGTGAATATAGAATACTCCACCGTTATATCCACTTTTGAAATGTCTCATGGAACAGTTTTTATCAATCTTGAGGTAAGTAGTTACCCTGGAATAGACATAAAATCCTCCAGTTTCTTACTTTGATTCAGAATAATTAAATGTGGTTTTATATATGTTAAGCCATTATGTTGAAGCGTTTGTGAATAACACTCCTGCTCTATTGGCATATGAATTTGTAATATTCGTCTACAGATCGAATTCATATGTGATATATGTAGCGCTTGCATAAATTACTCCACCTGCACCTTCTTGAGCCGAGGAGCCAGAGATATTAACTGAATTTAGAGTGATATACAGTGTAGCTGGTGGATTATTGATGTACAAAACTCCTCCATTTAACTATGCTTTAGAATTCTTTATGGTAGAATTATCAAGAATCTTAACATAAGCCAGATCAGTTTGGAAATAGATTAATCCTCCATTTTATGCCTAGCAGTCATCAACTGTCACATTGCTAAAACTAAGATCAAGCAAAAGCTATGCTCCAGAATACACTAACCCTCCATTTTTAGAACTTTTAATCTTGGTAAATGAAGAATTGTATACTTTCAAATTCAGTATATTGGCATTGTCATTGACATAAAAAGCACCACCACCTCCGTTCTTTAGTTGAATATTATTCATTACACAATTTTTCAGGGTTATGTACATAATTTAAACTGCGTATTATATTTAAGGAACCATAATGACTCCTCCGTTTTAGCCTGCTTGTATATTTTCAAAATAAGTATCATAAATATCTAAATAGAGATTACCCTTAATCTCCAAGAATATTGCTCCTCCATCATTAGCAGCATATGAGTTTGTAAATGAAGAATTTTCTCCTGTTCCTCTGATGATCTTGATAAAATAATCAATAGATGAAGTATCTTTGATATGTATAGATCCACCATTTAACAGAGAATAACTGTTTCTGGAATTTATGCTTTCTAAAGTTATGACTGGAATAATTGGATCAAGTAAATGTAGGTCAGAACCATACTTAGCAACATTGGTGTCGAAACTAGTATTAAAAATGGTGAAATAACAATCACTACAAAATATTGCACCTCCTGTTATTGCTGCATTCCCCTAAAAATGACTTGATACTATGTCTATAGTCTTTATTCCAGTTGTTCTGAGGAAAAAGGAACTGCCAGTTCTGCTAACACTGCAATTAAAGAAGGTTGTTCTAATAATGGTCAATGTGATATAATCGTAAGCAAGCCTGAATTCAAACATTGAAGCTTGATGATAGAGTTCATTTTTTATCTAGTATATTTAATCCTCTGATTTTTACTAGTATATAGGCATTGTTTCTCCCAAGAAAAAACTATCAGTGATATTTACTAAGGTTATATAAACAGGATCTAAGAAGCATAGAAATCTTCCACATCCGATAGTAAAGTTCCCATCAAACTATGAGGCTGGATTCATAATGTCTATGGCAGTCACTTTTTCTATATGTATATTTCTTATTTGCTACACTAAAAATGCTGCCCCGTTGTATCCACCAGATGCTTGATAGCCACTAGTAATATTATTAAAGCTAGAATTAAAGACCCAAAGTTATAGCCAGTTCCCATCAATTTTAAACAAAGGGGCCGAGCCATAAGAGTAAGCACCGCTAAATGAACTATTTTCTATAAAAATCTGATAATCAGTAGGAATTATATCTCCTAATACAGCTTATCTTTAGATTTCAAACATTCTTGAACCTTCTGTTGCGAAAAAGTTTTCCAATTTGACTTCATTAAATATGATTTTCTCAGTTATTAATCTTGGTGAGTAATTTATGTTAAAGTAAATTTTCCTTATGAAAAACATGATGAATGGAGCTGTAGAATAATGTCCAGTTAGTAAAGTTTATCCATTAATATTTTTAAAAGTCACATTGTTTAAAGTAGTTACTTCTGATTAAAACCTTATCCATGGCCTAGAGCATAAATGGCAATCAATGTCTTAAAAGTAAGCGTTATTCATTGTGATATTGGTAATATGGATATAGACATCATTGTCAGAATTTCTGTCATAGTATGGAAACAATGTGCCATCTGGATTATTGAATTCCTGATATTAGATATTCTTCATATATGTAAAGGTTTTGAAATGATCTACTGCTTTCATCATTTGGTTGCCAGTAAACCTAAGTAAGGGATGCAAAGATGCTTTGTCTCTTTAACTTGCAGGATAGGCTGCTACTCCAAATTTTACTGGTCCATAAGGATTATCTAGCATGCCTATTTAATTCTTTACTGTCCATCCATCAAGATGAAATTATCCATAAAAATCTCTAATCTCAATTAGTTAGGTTCTCTCTGCATAGTAGAAGGGCTCATATAACCAGTTATACTCAAATGTGCAGTTTATTATCTTCAGTTATTCACTTCTTCTTATATAAATCATTGTCCTCATTAAATTAGTAGGATCAGTAAGCTGACTTAAATGTAAGGTAAATCCTAATTTTTCTATTTCTTCTGAAGGTTTGATGTATTTAGTCTTGCCATAGGCTGTTGTTGATTCCAAAGACGATTCACCATTTCCTAGGTATGTGTCATTTTCAAAGAAAGTCCTAGGAGATCCAATGATATTTATCAATCCTTGATTGCCAGTACCTAAATTCTCTTTGAAGACATTAGATCTGAACCTGTTTACTTCAGGATCAATTTTGAAATTATGCTCATAATAAGTCTTTTCTTGGAAATTTTCAAAATAAAGACTATAGTCTACTTTATAATGAGCTGCTTGAAAAAACCAATCTATGTCTTAATAATCAACAAGTCCATTTAAACTGGAATCTGGAGTATTTTAGTTTAAACATTGAAACTTGATAGCCCCACCAGAGTATTTGAAACATCCGTAGTTTTTCTCAAACACGTTTTACTCAAAGTGATATCCAGTGCAAAACATGTCACCTTATAATGGAATATCTTTAAACACATTCTATAATAATCCTCCCCTAGCCTTTATATGAATCACTGAACTGTCAAAATAAGCTCCATTTTGAAAGAATGTATTCATTGCAATTAATATAGGACTATTGCTAGATCGAGGTCCTAGGTCGAGGTAGATCAAACCCTTGACTGAAGTCATATATTTGAAAGTGTTTCTCACAATATCTATACTCCAGTCTCCATGATTTACAAGAGAAATCCAAGTTTTTATCTAGATTGTTGTTTTAGCACCATAAATAGGGTAGTTGTCCTCTGGATTTAATGTCAACTAGTCTATGTATTATGCCATCAAACAAGACTCATACTTTATCAAGTTAGTGTTGAATTCATTATTAAGGAGTTTAAGAGTGCCTTGGAATCCATCTAGGTCGATTATCATCCCTTGAATTTGCAGTTTATATTGAGGATCTACTGCGACAGGATAGGTTGAAACTTCTTTCATTTTACCAAAATTAGTAAAATTCGAGTTCTCTATAAGTATTGTGTGGCAAGGATTCAGCCCAGATATCAAATTTTTATTTTGGCATGTTAGTTGATATATTGCAAGATTACTAATGCTTTGCTAATATTCTTCAAATAGAGTCGCTTGGTATGAACTTGATCTTGATTAGTAAGCAGTTTTGAAGTCTGTTATTTCTATTTATGGAGTGACATAGGCAAACTAATTCCTAATAATAGCCCCACATGAATTCATATTGTCAAATGTCACATTAGTTAGTTTAATATGCCCTCCATACTCATTGAGCTCAATGAAACTGTTGTACTCATAAATAAAGTTCTAAAATCACACATTCTAATAAAGTAAATATATTTAGAAAGCCATATATTGATAAGATTATTACCTCTATAGTCAGAGTTGGAGGTACTGTAAGCATACTATTCTTATTGATTTCAAATTGAATGAAGCTTGTACCAAAAGCTCCATAACACTCCTCTGTTCTATAGTAATATAACTCTAAATTCAAATTACGGTTTTCTAGTAAAAAAGCATGATAATCCACCTGCATAATCTCCATCAGCATCGATGCGGCAGCAGTTGATTATGTTATTCTATGAGCATAGAAATATTTAGTCTAGAGCCATATCTACTGATGAATCTATTGCATCAAATTTTAGGTTCTATAGTGTCAATGAACCCCCTACCTTGAACTTAAAGGAATCTCTAAGTTTATAGTTTATATTTATCTGATCTGCCCCATCCTCAGGTCTAATTATGACTTGAGTTGTTGCTGAGTACTAGTCTAATTTTAATGGCATGTATTTATCAGTTGGTTTGTTCCTGACCATAGCATGACCGCCATCTTTAAGGAGAATTTCAACCGTAGCTGAGGTATAACTTGCTCCTAGCTCATAAGCATTTGCAAGTCCATCTTGGATAGAATTAAAGGCGTTTTTATATGAACCATCTTGCTAATCAGAATCTTTTGAATTGAAAATCTACCATGGGTTCACATAAATTTAAAAATCTTAATGCCCTTCTTATTTAGGCTAGCATGTTCCCATTTGAACAGTCCTGTCTGTAAGTTGTAAGTAATAGCCCTTGTTACAAGATTTACAACTGTCAGCAGAGGATCCTCCACATTCATAGCAACTTGAGTGGCAGGAGGCACAATATGATTGATCTAATTTTGCTCTAAAATTATAAACTGCTACTCCATATCTTCCTGCTCCACAACTAGTTTTGCATTAATCATCTTCTGCATAAGCATCCCTACATCCAGTAACGCTCACTTCTTAGTTATAATCTATAAATGAGCATCTGATCCTTTCCATGTTGAAACCATTGTTTTAATTGCATTCTAGAAAACTGTTATACTGATTTGATATTAACCTAAACAAGAATTGTATCCATCTAAGTTTTCTCCTGTACTCAGTCCATAAGTACAAATGTTGCAGTAATTACTATCAGTGGGAATTATGCATTTAGCTCCATCTCGATCTATATTTAAAATTTTTAACTCTAAAAAGTTGATTACGTTAAAAACACCCTTTGACATCACGACTATATTAGGTGTGATAATATATTCCTAGATAGTAATAGTCATCACATAGAGCACAGTTATAGCTATTACCATATTCATAAATGTAGCAATTCTAATCAACGACTTAGCCTGGAGAAAGATGCTCGACTATTAGTTTATTATAATACTTAAGTTGTTACCGCATTATGCTCCAATGCCCGAATAAGGGACAAGCTGATTAACTGGAGCATTACAGTCTGTACAGATGTTAATATCATTTGGATTGCACTTGTAGCATCTTTTTGAATATTTACATTCTATTAATAGATTCTGATTAATATATTCTGATTACCCTTGCATTGACGAAAAGTTTGCCAATAATATTATTAACTAGAAGGTAATTTAGCAGAAACCCATCCCATATTTTAGTCTTCAGCAGCACATTTTTCACATCCATGCTTTAAATTGCAAGACTGACAATGCTCTCCACACCCTAGTTATACAAAGTTTAATATACTATTAATTAATTTACATAAACATTTTCTAGTAATATCATTATTGACATAAGATGAATGTGCTTAATTGCAATCTCTAACACATTAAGAGTATTAAGTTGGAAAGTTAGAATTAAAAGTTTCACTCTGAAGCAAAAAGAATCCGTCAAAACAAATATCACAGACTACGAATAAATTCGAGTTCACAGTTACTGTATCGCAAGATATGCATCCAACAATTGCCGATTCACATTCTAATACCAACATTATTATAAAAAGATAATGTAAAATATAAAGATGGAGAATATAATTTAAAACTTACTTTTGCATCTTGAATCTTCAATATTGTAGAACTCATCTTTTTAACCTGAGATAGTTAAAATAATACTCTTACATTGAATTTGAATAGAGCCAGACAATTAAACTCCAAATATCAATAGGAGGCAGAACTCTATAAATATGGTTAACGTTTTGTTCATTTTATTATTAATATCTAATTAACTGCAGTAAAAGATTAAATGCTTAAGGTTCAATTTATTTGTTTAAGATATTTAGTATTGAATCTTATCTAATTAAATTACTCTTGTTAATAAATGAAATAAAGCCGATCCCAAAGTACTAATACTTATATAATTCTTTATTTATCTTGTTATTTCAAAAAAACCTCAAATCAAACTATTCAAGGGGTTTTGGGGTTTTGGGGTTTTGGGG
>CCKQ01014740.1:0-12096 GCA_000751175.1 Stylonychia lemnae
CCCCAAAACCCCAAAACCCCAAAACCCCGAAGATCTATAATTTAGAGGAATGTAAAATTTTAAGGCATCATATTTACTATGAATAATTATAATATCATCTATATTTTTATTCAATACTTTGTAGAAAGAGTTGAGTTATCTTCGTTTATCATTATTTGTTAAAATCAAGTCCATTTCCTGCTTTATCCTACTTTATTCTTTCTTTATACTGATTTAGTCTCCCGTGGAAGATATTCGCTCCACTCGAATCCTTAGATATTTTTTGCTTTTTACCCCCGCTACTTGTTCCCTAGAACTCTTGGACGAACTTCTTCTCCATTTGTTTATAGTTGTCAGAAATAACACTATCTAGTTCATCTCTCTGATCATCTACATACCACTCTGGCTCATCATGATATTTATGATGCATCACTCTGAATTTAGCTTTTTCTTAACCTTTCTTTAAAGTCGTCTTTCTACCCTTTGTTGCAGGCTCTAGTCTTTGCAAATAGATGTTTTCTAAACCTCTGACTTTAAGGGAATTCATAACTTAGAACTGACTTCTAGCACTCTTGCCACTTCTCTAAGAGTCTTTCTCCCAATCGCTTAATTAGGTTAAATCTGCTAAGCCTCTAGCAGTACCATATATTCTATCAAGTTCTGGATCATTGGTGGCACCTTATAGATTTCCTAAAGCGAAACCAGCTGTATCAGGTGGTCTTCTTTAGTATTATTATTTAAGTTCCTCTAATGGTCCTGGGGGCTATGGATCGCCTCTTCTTCGGCCTAGATTTTGAGCGAAATTCGACTCATGAGTCGATCTCATTAATGAATGCTCGCTGCCTTCTTTATAGAATCCAGACACTGAGTTGGCAATTAATGATAATCTCCTATCTCTATCAGCAAGACCTGGATTTTATTTTTCTGAAGCTTCGCTCTCTCCTTTATCACTCATTAAATTATTTTTCTTAAGCTAATACTATGATGAAGGCAATCCATCTTTATTTAGTCTTGATGTTGTTTTGTTCATATTATTACCAGCTGCTCTTGTAGTAGAAGTACCATGTCTAATTTAAGCTGTTTAAATGCCATTCATGTTTATCCTATTTCCTCCTTGACCATGGTGCACACTTTCTGCTCCACCTAGTTCGGAAATAAGGTCATCTGCTCCCATCATACTATTATTTCTGTTGCCTAATTATCCTCCAGCAAGAGCTCTCTTACTTTAAACTGTAGTCATCCTTGTGTTGCTTGCATTTCTTTAGATGGGTGGCTTAGCTCCCATCATACTGGTGCTCGTTTAACCCATTTAAGCAGCCATATTCTGAGCATCCTTAAGTTTCTTGTTTGCTACTATCTTATCATATTGAGCTTGGGATAAGCTACCATATGCAACTGCCATCTTAAGCTCACGGAGATCTATTTCTTTTTCTGGCTTCTTCTTCTTCTTCTTTTTCTTTTTCTTAAGTTTCTTTCCTGGAAGATATGAATATTCACTCTCAAATTCATCATCCTCAACTACTTTAGGATGATTTCTTAAGTTCAATCTGGCTTAGTTTTTAATATCTTCTACTTCATTGAATCTTTGATTAAGAACATTATAATTGCTTGGAGTATCCTCCATCTGACTTTCAACTGATGTATTTCCCCCGTCATTATCAGAGTTTCTTCCATTGGCAAGCTTTTCAACTTCTCTCATCAGCATATCATCATCATCATTGTCTTCTTCGACAATCTTATCAATTCTTTTCTAAAGTCTTTCATTTTCTTTAGCCATCTTATTTTTCATAGCTTATCTTCTTGGGTCATCTATATCCATCTCTTGCATTCTTTCTAAGTCTTCGATTTCGCTCATAAGTTATGAGAATGAATCGTAGGTATCTTTTCTAAGTAAACCAGTTCTGAATACCTTAGGAATATCTCCATCTTCTAATAGCATCTTGCTGAAAACTCTGTGACCTCTCTTGTTTCTAATATGTCCATCTTCATCTATCAAATACCCTTTTTCATTTACCTTTCTGCCTTTGGAATCAACAAGATCTCCATCTCTTGTTCTTTGAAGCATTGGGTTGCTTAATGGATCTAACTCATAGTCACCCTTAATGTCATCAATGTTAAACTTAAGGAATGGGAATAGTTTAGGAATTTCATTGTCTTTAGAAAGCGAGAATAGCTCAAACATGATTTTACCATCTTTATTAATGACATTACCGTCCTTGTCAATTAGATAGCCTTTGTTATTAACTCTTCTTCCTTACTTGTCTACCATTTGGTTATCCTTGTCTCTTCTTATGATGATGTTTCCATTTCTGTCTTTATCGAGGTTACCCATTACATCTTAAATATCGAATTTCTTTCCCTTGTAGTTAAATAATAAAGGAATGTCGCCATTATTTTGCTCCATAATAGACTTGTGAAGTTTTACTCTGCCCCTCTTATCAACTAGATTCCCATCATTGTCTACTAGATAACCTAACTCATTAACTCTTTTTCCTTATTTATCTATAAGGTTTCCATAGCCATCTTTCCTATTACCGATTATTTCATTTCCATCGGCATCTCTGTCAAAGTAACCACGGACGTCATGAATGTTAAAGTTAAACCTTTCTAAGTTATAAGGTGGAGGAAGTTCTCCTCTCTCATCAAGTTCTTTGGCATCAAATACTTTCTTTCCTCTTTCTTTTTCAACAACATCTCCAGTCTTTTCATCAACCAGATAACCCTTTTCATTGACTCTGTTTCCCTCTTTATCTATCAGATTTCCAGTTTTATTCTCTTAGAGAATCACCAAATTACCTTTTTCATCTCTGTCAAAGTCTCCCAAAATGTCATTAACGTTGAATCTCTTTTTATCAAGGTCTCTCATATTTGCAATTCTCTAATCATCATCATCATCGCTATCAGGCTCACCTAGTTCTTCTCCCTCTACATTTTTAATAATCTCTTCTTCTTCTAAATGAAAATTGGGAGCTGGGACATTTAGAGCATTCTTGAATTCATTTTCTATTTCGTTTTATACTTCAATAGTAGATTTAAAGTTAGGATTTGTTCCGTCTATGTCTAGACCATCTTATAGTAATTTATTAGGAGATCCTAAGCCATTTCCAGGGGCTGCCTCAACCATTGCACCCTCTCCTTTTGCTTCTTCAACTTCAAAAAGCTAGTTTTCATCTTCCATAAGCAGTTAAGCGGCATCGTCATCTTCAATTACACTCATCTGATTGTTAGCATTTAGATTATCTTCAACTATTTAATCTTCTAGCTTGTTAAGTTTATCTTCTTCATGATCTAAGGTATGATGACTTTCTTCCTCAATCATATCTAGCTTTTAATCTTCATCATCTAAGTCATCATCATCATCTTTTATCATATTCTCTTAATCCTAGAGGAATGACTAGTCCTCATCATCTACCTGCTCATAATATTTACCCTTACGACCTCTAAGTCTTCCTTTCTTCTTATCACCTGGCCTTTTCAAATCTTCATCTAAAGTATCCTACCCAAGTTTACTAAGGTATCTTGAGTCGCCCCTTTCATCAGCTGGGTTTCTTCCATGGAATAGTTCTCTAATTCTTCTATCGTAGTCTTTGTCATAGTCCTCTCCATTCTAAGCGAATTCTCCATATTAAATGACTTTTACAGCTCTCCTAGATGGATCGACAGTTGCGGGCTCTCCCTTTCCAGATTCAGCATAACAGTTGTCAGGATGCTTATCAATCTCAAAGCCCTCATACTTCTTCTTCTGATTTTTATCCAGAGGGTCAGTGTTTAGTCTTCTCTCATCTACCTCTCTTGTTCTATCTCCAAGATGACCCATTGATTCTCCTCTCTTGAGATTTTTCTTAGGCATATTTGCTGCAGCTTCGAGAGCCTTTTAATTCTTAAGATTTTCAATGAATTCTTCCATAGAAAGCCCACCAAATCTCTTTCTAATTTCTTCTTCCATTCTTTTCATTATTTAGTCCTCAATCGAACTCTAATCTCCAACTGCTGAGTAGAGTAAATCATCAGGTCTATAGAGTTTGAGGATATTTTTCTGCTTTTTAATTTCCCAAACTGTAAATGCAAACACTATTAATGCTATGATCAAAGTCTCAATCTATATCATGTAGAATTGTGATCCCCATTTGTACATATAGAGGCCATACAAATCTACAGCACAGATCGGCACTAATGTTATCACTATGTTTATAATTGAAAGAATGTTCAAATAGTGATGAAGTTTGTCAAATTTTTCGAAAGGAACAAAGAAACTTCTCCAGCCAAAGAATTTACTATAAAGGAAATTTCCAACTTTAAAAGATAAGGCTGAACCCACAATAGCAATTGCTAATGGGACTGCTTAGTGAAGTCTTTTGTGTCTTATATAGCCTGAGTCATTTCTGATGAAATGCATATGTAAAACGAAAAATGCAATGTTTGTTCCAATCAGTCCTGCTATGCCGATAGCAGTTCCATAAAATACAATTGGGATGACTTCCCCCTCAAAGTATTTAAGATATGCTACTTCTCCTAAAAACCTTCTACTCGTCACTGTTGTAGTTGAATCATCAACAGCATACTAAATATTAGTAATCCAGGCATAAGCCAAGAAGAGCTAAGCGGCATATGCAATCGTTTCTACAGGACCCCATAATGCTATTGCATTTGAGGTTATCAATGAACTTTTATCCTTAAACCAACTTGCTACAGCAACACCTCCTAGGAGTAGTGTCGTGATAAGGAATGGGAAGAATGCATATATATTGTTATATGGGTTTATCTCTTTAAGAGCTACACCAGTCCCGCTTGGTGATTAGCATGTTATGTTCTTTGAATCAGGGTAATAGCCCGTTGGACAGCTAGTGAAGCAAGTATTGTTAAATAAGATCATACCCTTTTTACATAGCAGACATTAAGCAGTCACAGTTGGGGAGCATATTTAGCAATTTGGATCGCAAGCCACACATTTTCCATTTTGGAATATTGAGCCATTAGGGCATTCATCTATACACTAAGTACCATATAAATAGCCTGTGCTGCAACTTGTGCACGAAGTCTAAGTTGCTGCACATGTTGCGCAAGGTTAGGTACATTGCTTACATGTAAATCCAACTGCAACAGATCCAGTTTCACAGGAACTTTGGCATCTTCCATTTTGGTTGAAGAGAATAGGAGCAGCACAAGTTGTACAATTAGTAGCTGAGCCACTGCAAGTCAGGCAGTTTGAGTTACATTTTGTGCAAGTATTAGATAAATTGAAATAACCAACTGGGCAAGTAGCCAAGCAAGTATTGTTCAAGAATAATTTGTATAAGCTTGATGCAGCTGTATCGCATGTTTTGCAATCAGTAGCATTATAGCATGTTTTACAGGTGGTAGGACAAGTTTTACAGAAGAAGGCAGAGTCATAAGTGCCGTCAGGACAAGCTGCAAGACAACTAGTGTTGTTATGATACTTCAAAGTTGTTGATGAATCAGTGAAGCAAGACTAGCACGAAGTCTTGATTGTCGATGAGCAAGTTCTGCATGGTAGAGTGCACTCAAAATTTGGTATAATTGAGCCAGCTGTATCAATAGAATCTGTTAGCAAAGAATTTATATAGGTCACAAAGGAAATTGCATCTGAATTTAAAGTCGCTGGATTCGTTATTGGTGTTAAGGTAATAGTAACTGATTTGCCAGCTGGTATCTCAAAGCTTGGGTCTTTAGTTATTTTGATAGAATTATTATTGAATTTCTCGACATCAAATGTCGTTAAACTTCCATAGTTGATTTGGCAGGTGATCGAAGAACCTAGTGTAATGCTAGTAGGGAAGCTCATTAGGATTCCAAATCCTGAAGGCATGTAATTAATAGTTGTGAATGTGATAGAATATTTAGTTGCTATTGCATAGTTTTTATTTTCCTAGACTAATGCTTTAGTAATTACTGTGGCTGATGTAGTAGTCCTAACTGTAGTTGTACCCTTAAAAATGCTTGTTACCTTATCAGCAGAAGTTAATGTCTAAACATTAGTGAAAGCACTTGTTGTGAGAGTGCTTGGAGGATTTATGATATCTGAGATTTTAAAGGCAAACTCAGTTAGAGCAGCATAAGGACTTGATGAGAAAGTTAGAGTGCATTTCATTGTATAACTTGATCTTGAACATGAGACTGCTGATAATCCTGATACAATAGTTGAAGTATGAGATGATTGTGCAAATTAGTTCTGACTAGGGAATGTAAATTATATTTTATCTCCTGATTCCATTGGTGTTTAAGTCCTAACTCTAAAGGTGTATTCATTAGTTGCTCCGTTTATGGCACTGGCAGTTGAAACTGTAAATTAAGTCATTTCTGAACTAGATTCCATTTATGTAGTAACTTTTTCCTAAGAACTCTCTATTGGACTGTTACTAGCTGATAATGTTGTTATGGTAAATGCAGCTGTGATATCAGTTGTCTTAGGATTACGAATTCCATCTAGTTATAATAAGAAAGCAGTGTTCATTGTTGTGAAAGCTGAGGTAAATGCGCCAGTTATAGTCACAAAAATATTTGTTGATACTGGTTTAGTGACTGTACATGTTACACTTCTAGAACTTCCTCCTATTACAGCTCTGCAAGCAGTAAAATCTGAAGATCCAGTAGGGAATGTAACTGTTGCTGGAAATGTTATAGTTACTTTACCCCCAGTTTCTATCACTTTCTTAGGAGTTAATTCAAATTCATATGTCGTTGGAGTATTGCTTGTAACCTTAGAATTTGGGGTTACTTTTGCTGTTAGTTCAGATGGCGATGGAGTATAGACCCCTGATATTGACTTTTCATCGATTGGATAGGGCGAACCACTTTTTATAGAGAATGTCTATATTAAGAAAGACCCTGCATCCTAAACAGCATCAGGATTCTTACCTCCTGTACTAAAAATGAATGAAAGAGGTGAACCATTTTTAGTATAAGATCCCGTTCCAAAAGGATTCATTATTGTTATCATATTGCTAATGACAGTGCAACTTTGATAGTTGCTACTTAGTCCTCCACTTAAAGAAGATAAAGTACATGCTGCTTGATCTGTGAGAACGATTGAGTCAGGAAATAAGACTATTAGCTTAGATTCTACAGGAATATTATCGCTAGGAGTAAAAGTCACCTTAAAAGTAGTGTATGTCTAAACTTCATATGAGTCAACAGCTGTAACCGTGATGTCGTCTATAGATCCTGTCGAGAATGATGAAGCTGGAACGAAAACATTTACTTTATCTTGAGCTATCTTGTAAAGAGTTTAGCCAACCACATCATAAAGTTCAAGAATAAAGGGGGATGTATCCATTATGTATCCAATATTAACAAGTTTACTAAGATTAATAACTGCTTAAGAGCCAACATCACTATAGGTGTCACAGCCATCTAATTCCAAATAGTTAGCAGCTGTGTCTTTAGTCTTAAAAGTAGAGGTAGTTTAAAAGAGATTCAATCCACTTACAGTCTGCAAATCACTAGTAATTGGCATTTCTGAAGGAAATAATAGTTTGAGTCTGCATCCAGAGTCAACTGGGAAAGCTAGATTAAAATTCAAGGTGAAAGCTGAAGCCATAGCTACTTATGTTACGCCATCTGCTCTCTGTATAGCAGGCTAACTGAATTTTCCCCAATCACTAACTGTGAGTGTTAGAGAGTTGCTTTAATCTATTTAGCATCCTGAACTATCTAATGTTGTCAATACGAATCCAGTTCTAGGGGCTGTTGAGAATGGATTTTTCATATCACTAATAGAGAATGTCAAAGTTGTTCCAGAAGGCTGTGTGCTTGTAGAAACACTGTTAATAGCTAATAGTCTATTTGAATCTAAAGAATAAGAGCAACTTAAGCCTCCATTAAGGGGACTTGTTCCTGTGCATGTCGGTATCATAATGTCTAAATAATGCTTATACTAACTTGCGTCTAATGCATTTGGATTCCAGTAAGGTAATACTAGTGATAATTAACCAGAAGTAGGCAGACTGCTTTTCAAAGTAAAGGCTATAGTCATAGTCACTCCGAAATCTCCAACAACTTAGCTACTGGATGTGATTGTAGCGGAAGTCATTAGTGCTGGAGTAAAGCCACTAATTGAGGTAGTTGTCAATTATGCTACTTAATTACCAGAACTATCAACGAGTGAAGTTATTACATTATTTATTGCACAGGTTGATGAAGGATTGTTGAAATTTCCTACACTAACTGTAAAAGTAGTGGTAGTCGTGCCAGTTACAGATATTTTAATTGCTACGTAATTTGCTGTGATGACACATTACTGAATAGAAATAGTACTAGTTGACTAAAAAATAAGAGATTTAATAATTTTAATATTTTCTTACACTGGTGCACATTGAAGCAGAAGTAGAAGGAGTAAATGACCCTGGACTAGGAACGTAAAATGTGATAACTGAGTTTGTTGAGTATTTAAGAGTGGAAGGTAGAGTAGCAACGAAATTCAACTTATTGCTTGTGACGCTGACTGTTTTAGTCTATGGCGTGCTGGTCACAGTCTAGAATTAATCTGGAGTACAGAACACGCATTAGAAGTCCTTTGAACACATTCCCAGTGGGCATGATGCATAGCACCATCCTTCAAGCAAATATGGATATGTAGATGATGTATCGCAAGAGGTGCAAACTGTATTGCTAGAGCAAGTTTTACACACTGATGGACAAGAGTAGCATTTGAAGTCAGTATCTGCAAATGTGCCTGATGGACAATTCTTAAGACAAGTAGTGCCAGATAAGTACTTAAATAACTCATCAGTTACATCAGTAATGCAAGAAAGACATTCAGTTTTAGTGGCTGTACAAGTGGCACAAGGATGATCGCAATCAAATTCAGGAACTAATCCTGTCTTTATTGTATCTACTTAATACAGGAAATTAGATGCAGTATAAGAAACTAAAGTCAATGTCTAAGCGTTTTATTGAGTGTTAGGGTTGGTAACAACACTAAACTTTATCTAAATCACGGATCCTGCAGCAGCTGCTGCACTAAAACCTGAATTCACACTAATAACTCTAGATGCTGAATCAAGAGTGCAAGACATTGGGTATGTATTGGCTATCATAAAAGATAAAATTAAAGTTTAATTTACAATTGAAAGTTAACTCGCAGGACGCTAAACTTGTAATGGTAACTGTTTAAGGATAGTTTATCTTAAAAGCAGCATCTGCAACCATTGCATTAATAGTCGTATACTATATTGTATATGTTGTATGTGCAACTAGAGCTTTGCTTCCTTAGATAAGAGACTTGGTTACTACTGTAGCTGGAGTTGTCATTTATACCGTTGGTGATCCAACAAACTAAGTGAGCTAAATGTCAGTTGTGTCAGCCATTATAATACTTGTGAAGGGAGATGTTGTCTACGTGCTAGGGGGATTCACGACACTATTGACTGAGAATGAAAAAGCAGTATTAGGATTGAGTTCACCTCCAGAAACAGTTAAAATTGCTTTGACAGTATTAGTTCCGGATTTTGTGCAACTTACAGCAGTGACTAGAGTCCCTGTTGAACAAGTTACAGTACTAGGCAAAGTTGTTTAACTTGGGAAAGTAAATGTTATAGAATCAGTGCTCATTATTGGAAGTGTAGCTTTAACCTGTATTACATAATTAGTGGAATCACCGTTCGTGAAGCTTTATGGAGTAACTGTGAATTCAGCTAGATTTGGTGTCGAAGTCATTTACACTGTAATTCCGGAAGATTAAGCCTCGATTGCATAACTATTTGAATCTTAAGTCTTGATTTAGAAAGATGAAGTGATGGCCTTTGTTCTGGGATTAAATAGTCCTCCAAGTATAAGCTGAAATGGAGTGCCAGTAGTGCTATATGATGAGCTTGTGAATCCATCTAAGATCTTGACTATTACTGGACTAGTCTGTGTTACTGTGCATTGAGTTAGGGTTGATGTTATTGAATTTTTAACTATTTAACAAGATGATAATGCCGATGAGACTAGCTTAATCTCCGTTGGGAATTGAATATATACAATACCATTTATAGCTATCACTTTATTGGGGGTTATCTCTAGGGTATAAGTTGTGGGGCTGAAGTAAGTCTCAAAAGAGGATATTGATTTGACTGTTGCAGAAAGCACAAAGGCTGTAGGGATGTAGATTGAAGAAGCTACGATCTCATCTATATCATAGTTAAAGCCCTCAATAATAGTTTGAGTCAAGGCAGTGAACTCACCCGCATCTCTTACTGAATCTGGGTTAGTACCTCCTGTACTAAAAATGAATGAAAGAGGTGAACCATTTTTAGTATAAGATCCCGTTCCAAAAGGATTGGTGATGGTAAGAACGTTAGATGCTACTGTGCAAGCACCTGGAGAGGTAGAAATTCCACCGCTGACACTTGTGATGGTACAAATGGTTTAATCTGTAAGTGTAATACTGGATGGAAAAGTGATGATTATTCTTGAATCCTTAGGGATGGAGTGAGCGGGTTACATAGTTATTTTAAATCTAGTGGTAGCTTATATAATTTATGTATCAGCAGCAGCAACAACAAAAGAGGTAATAGTGCCTTTTGTGAATTAAGATGCTGTCATTATAATTCCAGTTGTTTGACGAGCAATTCTATAAGTAATGCTGTTATATACAGCATATAACGAGAACTAAAATGTTGATATATCTTTGACTTAAGCAGTGTTAACCACATTAAAAAGCTATATAAAACCTGTGGTAGTAGCATCCACTATTGTATCTGGACAACCATCTAGCTCAATGTAGTTAGAGGCTAGATTGAATGTTTTCTATGTAACAGTAGAGAATAGATCAGCACCTTGGTAATTAGTTAGGTCATTAGTTAAAGGCATATCGCTAGGAAAGTCTATTCTTAACCTACAATTTTGCTCTACAGGCAATTCTAGTTGGAACAAGACAAGTCCAGCTGATGGTTCGTTCACAGTGCTCATGCTATCTCCACGACTATAGGTAGCTGATAAGAAAGTAGCCCACTCAGTGACTGTTATCGATAAACCAGTTCTCTGATCAATTTGAAATCCATTTGTGTCAGCTGTAGAAATAATGAAACCTGACTTAGGCACTCCTGAGTATGGATTTAAGAAACTGTCAACTTTGAAGCTTATTGAGGTACTGCCACCACTGATGTCACTGTTCAGCATATTCGACAATGTTAACCTCTGGTTAATCTGGTTGTAGGAGCACGTGATACTTGATTTCATGTTAGTTACTCCTGTGCATGTAGGGCTTGAGCTCTAAATCATATGTATTTTAGAGGATGACAATGGGTTCCAGTATGGGAAATCAACATATATTCTTCCATTTGAGCTTAATGCATTCTTTGGTGTTAATGAGACCAAAATTGAGGCTGCATTATCACCAATTAGCATAGATTGTGGGGTGATTGATGCTGCGTTCAATGAATCTGTAGTGAAACTATTGATGACAGTATTGCTTCTTGTAGCCTTAGAAGTACCAGTAGATGACACAAGAGATGCTGAAACTCCTGATATACTAGAAGTTGATGGTGGGTTGATAAAACTCTGCACGTTTATCTGCAAGGTCTGTGAAGATGATACCACGGCCAAAGTAAGAGCGACTTGATTTGCTGTTATTATACATGCTGAAACTGAAATTGCAGAGGTTTGCTAAGAATAGACAATTAGTAAAAAGAATAATAAGAAATTCTTATGTCAGAATAGACAATATTGACATAATTGGAGCTTTAAACTTACAGATATACAATTTGAAACGCTAGTAGATGTGACAAAAGAACCAGGAGATGGAATCGTATAGGTCAGTATATCACCAGAGGCATAGTTAGTTCCAGAAGGCAACAGAGTGAAAACAGATATTGTGGTAGTGGCACCCACTGTCTTGACCACTGGGTTCGCCGAAAAGGCCGAGAATGTTACTTGGGCATTCACAATTGTTTCTTATTGTAATTTAAAAAGGAAGATTTAGGTTACCTTATCATAAGATAGAAAATATTGCTGCAAATAATATATAGTGACTAATGAATTGTGTTTTAGTTTTTTTAAAGCCAGAGCTTTGCTTTTCTTGCATTTTTAAATGCATATATTATTTTATTCTAATCTTTACCTCAATAATTTTTAAATTCTAACCAATCGGGGTTTTGGGGTTTTGGGGTTTTGGAT
>CCKQ01014801.1:0-15796 GCA_000751175.1 Stylonychia lemnae
CCCCAAAACCCCAAAACCCCTTGAGCTAGGATTCAACATAAAATAATAATTATTGATATTATAATTATTAATAAATATGTAGTCACAGAAATTAGCAGCTAAAGATAAGCAGCAAATATCGCAAAGGACTTCTAGTACAAGAAGACAACCTCTTAGATCAAGTTAACCAACTGAGGAGTAGTCTAAGAGTGAAACTGTCAAGTTAAGTTCAAAGATAAAGAAGCAGCCATAATAAGTCTAAAAATAGGAAGAAATGTCAACTAATCAGTAGTAAAACTCAAAATGTAAGAAATTTAATCTTACAAGTTTAAATTCTGAGCATGGGAGAGTTAAATGAGTCCTCAGTCATTTGAGTCACTGAATACTGATGATATATTAATGAGTGTATATTAGCATCCATGCAATGATGATATCAATTACTTAATACTTAATTTATATAAAAATATATTAACCATTAATGTATAGAGAGGTAGAAATCCTAGGATAAATTGTCCTAGAGGAGAGGCCAAATCAAGGGGGATCTCAAGAAAACCAATTAAAAACCTGACTTGAGTGATGATGAAGAGATGAAAGATGAATCTGCTCATAACAATGATTAATCTGAAGAAATTAAGAACAAGAGATAACAATAAAAAAGTGGGAAATTCAAAGGCTTAGTAGCTTCTGAGAATAAAGTAAAATCTGACAAAATAGTCCTTCAAGATCGAATTAAAAATGAGAGCTAAATGGAGAGCAAATAAAGAATAAAATTTAATGGGTTTAAAGAAAATGATAGTTCGAATCAGATGTGCCAAATTTGCTTCTAGGTGATGAAGTACCCTTTAATTATTGATAATTAAAGTGAAGCAGATGATCATATAGATGAAGATGAGTCGTTTGATGAAGATGAACTTACTGATGAACAAAAGGAGGCAAAGCGTAAGTATAATTTTCCAAATAACTTTTAATTAATAGTGCTCTATTAGTTGGTGTACTGTTAGGATTGTACTGTTCCTGTTCATCTGAATTGTCTTGGTGAAGGTTTTGACCTATATGAAATCATCAGACACAATTATAAATACATTATATTCAAATGCGAGAGATGTTCTCTTAAATAGAAGGACAGAACTTTAATCACAAAATGTGTTGCTTGTAACTTTGATTCGGGTTTTATAAAGGCTGTCAAAATTGATAAGCCTGATGATCAAGGTGCAGATGAGTACATGTTTATTCATCAAATATGTGCTTTTAGCTTTAAGGACAACTTCTACCTAAGTGATCCAATTAAAATGGAGTTAAAATTAAGACATTCTAAAGAGCATTTTTTAGAGGATTGGATATAAAAGAAATAAACATGCACTATTTGCAAGGGCAATGGAAAGCTGGTTGAATGCTCTATCAAAGATTGTGACAAGTTTGCTCATGCTTATTGCATTATGAATTTACTGAAGGAATATTACTACTACCAGTCAATTAGTGACGAGGAAGGAGAATCAAAGAATAATAATCGATGGATGTATTAATTATTTTTCTCTGAAGATTAGATTGAAATAGTATTTTAGATTCTCTGTACTGAGCATTATGTTTAGCATGCCTATTATTGTTATTGCGATAACTAATCTCCAGATAGCGGCATGGTTATTTGTGAATATTGCAATATCTGGTATCACGAGAGCTGTACACAACCGTTCGAAAAAGAGAATAAATATCGATGCAAAAAGTGTGAACAATGGATTGATAAGATATAGAATCCATTGCTAGATATTGTATTAAAAAGAAAAACATATAATGAACTGACGAATGAAGATCACTCTAAATGGAATTTTGATGGTATCTATTTTACTGATCAGGAAACATTAAATACTGAGAGCAAGATATTTGAATAAATTCTCTATACCAAGGCATGGCATCAATTGAGTCGTTATCTTATTGAAGAAGTTACTTCAGAAAGCCTAATTGAGGAGCATTTGAAAATTGGTCGAAGGTTGTTTTTATCTAGTTTTGAAATTGAGGCTGAATTAAAATAAAGACTAAAGACAAGTCGAGTATAAGTAAGTTTACTAATAGCAGATTTAAAAAAGAAAAGTGAGACTGAGTTTAAAGAAGAACTAGATGATAAATTGCAATTAAACTAAGAGAATATAAAATTTAACAAAGGATTACTTGATAGACTTCAAAAAAACTACTTAAAAATTTTAAATGATGAAAAATTCATAAACGATGAAGTGATTGAGCTAAAAAATGCTAGTGAAAGATATAAAGTTTTGTAAGAAGCAAACTAAATTTGTAAAGTTCAAAAATAAAAGCCAGAGCCTGAAGAAGTATAAGATATAATAGATTCTCTTTAAGAGTAATAACTGCATCAATTCAAAGCATTTAGCCATTTAAGTTCGATATTAAGTGAATATCAGGAATGGGAACAATAATGTATTGAAAAACTAAAGAGCAACGTGATTATTGATGAGAAAATAGAGAATAAATTTGAGAATTTCAAGAAGTCCAAAAGAGGTATTGATCTTTAGGAAAGAAGATTTCACTATTTAAAAGAAGTATTTGTAAAGAAATAAACTTGCGAAGAGGGATTGAAGATGGTCTTAGACGGCTAAAGATTGAGAGTTGATATTACAGAAGATCTAAAATAAATTAATTCAACAATAGTTAAAATAGAGAAGGCGGAAAAAGAAATTAATAAGATGGAGAGATCCAATAACAAGCCAGTTAAAAATATACTTACAGCATTTAAAGTTCTGGCATGCATGCCTTTAAAGACAAAAAATATTGAAAATTTATTGTAAAAATGGCATCAAAGTAGCTTATGGAACTCACGTGCCTCTTATTTTATTAAGGATAAAAAATATGAGAACTTACAGCTTTGGGTAGATGAAGTTTAGCAAAGTTAGTAAGAGGGATCAAGTATGGATATTGATGAAGGAAATAGCATTAAGCAAAATAATAAAAATTATTAGTGGACTTTAGCAAGTGCCTAACTACTTTTAGATGAAGCAGATTAGAAGAAGATATATTTTGACTTGTAGCTATACAATTAAGTTAAAGAAAAGATAATGATAGTAGAAAGATTAAAAATGTCATTGAGAGTGATTAAGTAGGACAAGCATGATGAGAAAACTCTATAAAATTACTTAAAAGAACTAAGATATATAGAAAACGTAGATTTTTCAAAAGAGATTAATGAGACGAAATAAAAGTTAAGATTAATGTCTGAAGTAAATTAAGCAGTAACGAATGATTCAAAGAATAAACAAAATATTGAGATGCTGGAAGAGCTAATGAAGTGAATTGAATTGCTAACTAATCCGAATTAAGAATGCCCGCTTAAGTTAGAATTTGAAATGATGATGATGTTGAGGGCAAAGGTAAAAGTGGCTTAAGATTTAAAAAAAGAATTCAATGAGATTTTAAAGCAAAATCAAGACAACTTCTCAAAAACTATGTTGTAAGATCTCAAGAAAATTGTAAGCAAGGCAAATAAGGATCACTTTTTGGAAATGAAAAACGAGCAAGAGATAATAAATAATATCCCACAGTCAGAAGATTGGTTTATTCAAACTTACGAAAGACTCAAGAAAATAGCAGGGAAATCCTTGAACTAGGTAGATTTCAAAGAGTTTACTTAGTTATCAACAGTCATACACGATTAAAAAGAGGTTGAGTAGCTTATTAAGACGAAAATGCCAGCTGATTAGCTAGTGGGAGCTGCGGCAAATCTCTGGAAATCTCTTTCAGGTGTAAGATGGTTATCAGAGCTCAGAAAAATGCTATAGTAAACTGATAAGTAGATCGATATGAGCAAGGTAAAAGATTTGCATGAAAGGGCTCAAGTAGCTGGGATAGTTTATGAAAAAGAGATTTAAAAATAAAATATCTTCGAAAGATACTTCAATCAGTTCTCTAAGATCATAGACACTATTAGATCATTTGAAAGTAAATTTGGAGATAGAAAGAAGCTTATAAAAACACTTGAGGAATTGTATGAATAGAGCAAAGATGACAGGGGAATATTTGATTAATTCTAAGATGAAGTTTAACAGTTAATAAATGTACTTAATCTTAATAAAGTAAGTCATTCACTTAAATAATTAATCAGATTTTGATGATAAATTTTAGATAACCTCAGATGGCGGGGATTTCAGCATTCTTCAAAAATTACACACTTGGATAGACTTTTTACGCCAATATCGAGAAGTTTAAGATCTGCATCATAATAATTTACCTTTAGACTAAGTTATGATTTTGTCATAATAAGCTATCGAAAAAGAGATACCAGATGAGCTAAATATTAAGTAATTCTTGACACAAAGAAAAAATAGATTTGTAAAATTTACCCGTGAGTATGATGATTACATGAGACTTAGAGAGAGTATTAAAAAGAAAAGTATCACTACTAATGTGCTTTCTGAGAGTAATAAGTTTACATGCAAGTTCATTAGGTAACTCATTGAAGAATGCAAAAGTTTATCGATAGAAAAAGATCAAGCTTATAATTACGATGAGAAAATACTTGAGGAGGATATTAAGGCTTATGAAGAATGGAGAAAAGAGGCTACTGAGCTTCTGTATCATTTATAAGCTGATGAAATGTCCATCAAAGATGAAAAACTAAAAACTTAATTCATGGAACTACAAAAGAAAATGAGGAAGATGGCTATTTATGACAAAGAATCTTATGTAAGAGTATAGAGCTATAATTGGTTACTCTAATGCCTTGATATGCTTGAATCTACCAAATTAGACGAACCTCTTTCCCTGAGCACCTGGGATAAAATGGTATTATAGGCAGATAGCTTTTAGCAATACTTCAAAGATATTAAGCAACATTCTATTTTCTAAAGAATTATTTGGGAAGCTTAATAAGCAAAGGAAGTAATTGAATTTGTAAATTAGTAAAAGACGAATTAAAAATAATGGGCTGCTAAGTTTAATTTAGATAAACAGCAAAACTATGCCTTTTTCAGAAATAAAAATCCTAAAGTAAAAATTTTGAAGATGCTCGAAATAGCAAAATAGTCTAAGGTGGATCTCATTGAGGAGATAAGATCGCTAGAGCATTGGGTAAAGGACTTTGATAAATACTCTCAATAATATCAAGAAAATTCTCTAGTTAGTGATATGACTCTTGATAAAATGAAAGATGTACAAAGGATAATGTACCTCTCACCTATTGATTACAATGAAATTTATTTCAGACTAATGGATAGAATAGACACTGCTGAAATGATCAAGCTAAATTTGAAAAAGATTTTCACTGAACATGAAGCTTAAAATGCCTTGAGAATTAAGGAAGAGGAGCAGCCTAAAAGACTAAGATACAGCAGAATATAATTTGATTTGAAGCTATTTAAAAAGAATTGCAACATTTGTGGCATTAAAGAAATAGAATTGGCTTAAGAAAAAGTAGCTTAATCATAAGAAAAACTAGAGTAGATAAGAGCGATTTTATAAGAAATTAAACAACATGATATTGAGAAGAATCAGGATCAGATACGAGATAAACTGGAAAACTCAAAAAAGATATTCACTGAGATCGAGATCGATATGGAAAACGAAGAGAACGATGTCAAAACACTAATCTTTGAAGCAGAAATAAGGCTGATATTGTTGAATTTTAAGCAAAACAATAAAAAGCTTTAATATGATGAATTCAAGGATCTAGATAAGACATATGAGAGTATAAGAGATGATATAAAAGATGAAGTAACTCACTCTGAGTTCAAATAAATTCGTAACAAAGTGCTTGAACTCTTTAGGAAAATAACTAAATTAGAGAATGAAATTGATCTTGAAAGTATCTAAAATTAAGCTGAGAAAGAATGTCCCATTATAGATTTCACACAGCTTTTAACTGATAAAGATGCAAAAATAAAGCTTGGAAAAAGAAAGATAAGAGAAGGAGAGGAAGTTAAGAAACCTGAACCACAAACAATTGATTTGACTTTATCAACAAAGAGAAGAAAGAAAAGTGATTCTTTATCTTTGAAAGAGAGTAAAAATGAGGGATCTGAATCTGATGGATAGAGCTCATCCTCAGGGAATGATTCTGGATCTGGATCTTCCTCAGAAGGCAGCAGCTCTAGTGGAAGTGGAAGCAGTAGTGGTAGTGGATCATCAAGTTCAAGTAGTGGGGATGAAGGCAGTGAATCAGATGAGGAATCATCAAAAGGAGAAGCCAAATAAAATAAGAAATCGGGCAACCTTGCAAGAAATAGAACTAGAAGAAATATAGTTCCAAATTTAAACTCTGATTTCATCTATGAGAATCCTGCTGTTAAAAAGATTCATGAAGAAAGAACTAAATAGACTTAATAACAACCAATTATAGTCGAGGAGAGCGTAGAAAGATGCTCTTAAGATACTCAGCAGCGCAAAAAAGATAAAAAACTTAGAAAGCAGAAGCGCAAGGAAAAGCGAGAATAAAAAAGAATAGAAGATAAGAAGAAGGAATAAATGAAAAAACAACTTGCAGAGTATAGACTTTAGTAAAATAAAACACAGTAAACTATTCAATCCAGAAGTAAATTGTCAAGCAGATTAGACCACGACTAACCCATCTCTTTTGGAAATTTGATCAATCAGGATAGGGCACTTTAGGACTCTCTGTAGACTATAAAGAATAGAATTAGAGATCAGACTAGACATAAACTTAAGGAAGTAATAGACTAGACTGAACCTGTATTCTCAAGCTTAGATTTGGATTCTAAAAAGAAACTAATTCTTGATATCGAAACTGAAATGTACACAAAGCACCCTGAAGTAGACCATTTCTACCGAAAGAAAAGTGCAGATGCTTGTGAGAATATTAAATTTTTAGGAGGATATAAGGAAATCGCTGAAATGGTGGCAATTAAAAAGACTATGCCTTACTTTAGACTATTCCAGCCACATCCTCAATTCAAAGATAATATAAAGAGTATAATTGCCGAAGTTACAGAGAAGAGAAGGTAAGAAAGAATAAGAGCGAAGCAAGAATAGAAATAAAAGCAATAATAATAATAAGAAGAACTAAAGCAAAGGGAACAAGAAGCAGTAAGAATATCATAGAATTCTGAGAACAATAATGAATTTTAGCAAATTGTCGAAGATAACAGAGAAACAAATGAAACTTTAGGAGGTTCGAGGGTTAAAGTTTCAGAAAGTGATGATGATGATGATCTTGAGAGTCTAGGGAGTAATCCTGCTCTGTTTAGTGATGATGAAGATTAAGTAGTACCATAAGTTAATAACTTGTATGATCCATTCACTGGTAGGCCATTCAATCAATAACTACAGCAATAATTTACCACGGGCCAACAACAGATGCAGTATATTGGATAACCTCCTCAAGGGTATTAGTAAAATTTCAGGAGATAAGTATAGCTCTATAATCCATATGAAGTCATAGAATAACTTTACAACAGATTCAACTAAAAGAAGACTATTGAACCGATTATGTTTGATCCCAAGGATAGGTATCAGCAAAAGGTCGGTTAATCTAAGGAAAAAAATGTAGCCCCTCCAGGTTCACTTCTTAAAGTATGGGAAGGTTAGCTTGAGGTACAAAGAGACTAGCAACCATTTGTTTAGTTCTTCTCGAATAGCGATATTCAAATATTCCAATTACTTCCATCACTACCTTAAACATTGACACTCAAGGGTAAATCAAGTACCACTGATATCACAACACACTTCTTGAGACTTAAAAAAGAGAAGAAACTAATAAGAGGATGGATAACTAGGAGAGGCAACGTAGGAGGTTTATCTTAAGGCAATTCTCAAAATACTGGAAATTGGCAAGAAAATAGTGACAAATACACTAAACTATTTGATGAGCTAGAACAATAAAATAAAGCTGCTCTCTTCAATGTATTCTAAGGTCTAACTTTCTATCTAGTTCCAATTACGTCAAAAACTAAGGATTTCTGTAAGTAGATGAATATCAATCCTGAACCAACAATCTAAATGGACAATAGTTAAGGCTAAAATAGCATTCAGGATTTAGAATAAGCTCTCTAAGAAGAGACTCATTGCTTTGCTGTCATTAGTGCTATCAAGTAGCCATTTAATAAGTAAGTTTGATTTCTAGATTATCATTTTCCTTTTTAGCAAACTAAACTTCTTGAATCCTTCCATTCTAAAAATTGCAGCATTAGATCTTAGTGGTAGAGTAGAGGAGACAAAAAAAGATGATATGAGTTTCTCTCCTATAACATCTGATGAAGAAGGAAATCCCAAGAATTAGCATAAAGCATAGATACTCTAATCTGTCAAGCAAGAAGAAGTTGGGTAACCTCATTAATTATAAAATTTCAAAAGCGATCCACAATAAATTATTGTCAAGTAAGATGATAGCCTAAACTAATAGCCAAGAGAGTAAAAGATGCTGTTAGTAAAGAAATTAGAGGATGACGACGAGGATGATATTGATATTGATGGACTAATAGCCAAAATAAGATAACATGAGTATGATATTCAATCTATTTAAGCTGAACTTATACCAATTATTCACAAAGTCAAAGGTGAAAAAGAGTAAAAGCTTACAAGATTTTTAGAAGAACTTATCCAGAAGTATCATAATCCTCCTTCGCAAAGTTAACCTGAAATCAAGCAAGAATAAATCTAAATGCAACCACCTTAATAATAGCTCAATTAATAATTCAACCAGCCCTTGTATCAACAACAGCCACCATAAGCTTAATCAAATTACTTAAACTAAGGCAATCCAAATTATGGTATGCCTACTGGTTAGTAGCAGATGTTTTAGCAACCTCCATAATAATAATAGATGCCTCCTTCTCAAGTTTAATATGTAGGCTAGCAAGGAATACCAGGGTAATTTAGGTAGATGCCTCCCTCTTAATAGCAGTTCTAAAATCCCATGAATCAAAGACCATAAATTGGGGCAGTATATCCTGTTTAGCAAATGTAGAATGTCGGATTACCAGTCTAACCTCCAGTTCAATTTTAACATAGATAGTAGATACCTCCTAATCCTATGTTCTAGCCTCAAAATGTTAGTATTCCACCTCTTAGACCACCTCAAGTTGGGATGCCTTAGCTATAGTAATAAATGATAAGGCCAGGAATGAATCCTCAGGGAATTATGCAGCCTTAACATTAACAATTTATGGGATCCATGAATCCAAGATAGATGGGAATTCCAAACTAACAGTAGCCCCTGCCATTCAATCCTTAATAACAAAATCCATAGGTAAGGCAGTAATTCCCACCTTAAAACTAGCAGCAGCAGTAATTGCAATAGCAAAAGAGAAGATGAGAAGTTCAATGATGGCAGTTAGAAGTAATTAATGAATAGACTTATACTTAAAAGATTTTGTTTATTATGTTCTTATTTTTGTTAAATATTTTAACTTAGTTTTATTAATATTTATCCAAATTAAAACTTATTAATCATCAATAATTTATAAGATAGATTGAACTATCAATAGCTTTATCACTTTAGCCAACCGTGATCTCTTGCTACTCTATTGAATGCTTCTTTGGCTTCCATAAGTCCATAGGGATATAAATTCCCCAGGTCAAGTCTAGCATCTCCGTGATTTATCAATGAAATGATTTCGACTAAATAACTCTCTAGAGATCTAGCACTCGACCATCCTGATGGAGTTAAACTTTAAACACAGATAGATCCTCCAATAGTGACATGTCCTGTTCTGAATTAGAATCTAGGAAATACTACTCTGATGAATGGAGCTTCAAAAGGATAAGTATCAGAAAAGAATATTTCATATTAGAGCTTAGGCTATGTTTTCGACTATGTTCTCAGTTACAATTCCTAGAAATCCTTTTAGAGATCTTTGCTTATCTCATAGTTCATGATGTCAAAGCTCACTCTCCACACATATATATTATTCTGATGAAAATCAATACTTATCTTATCTTTAAACTCATTAGATTTCATGAGTCCTGCATACTCCTTTTATATTCTTTGAAGAGATACTTGAGATCCTTTCCCAGAAATCTTACTAGCAAACTTTTAGAAGTATTCAGAGATTTCATCGTCTTTAGCTTATTCTATTTTACTGCTCTAGTCCTCTTTAATTTTTTCAAGCTCCTTTTGCTCAACTTATTTTCTTTCTTGGTATTTCTTGAACGCTTTTGAGATTCGTAATTTTCTTTTGTCAAGTTATATTAAATTTATTGTTTTTAGCTGATTGTAATAGTGCTTCTCGAAATTTATTTTCAAAGAGTTGAAAGACTAGAGTTCTTAGTACTAATCATGCTTTATAATGAAGAGATATCTAAGGATAATGTCATCTTCATCTGGAACAACAACTATGTTGTAGTTTTCATCCTTTTTGTAAGTGCTCTTTTTAATGATCTCACAAATAGCTATAACATAGTTCTGATGCAAATTAGCTCCGATGTTTTACCAAAACTTTGGGCCGTTAGAATATCTCATAGTATAGCCAGATGAAGTGGAGAGATTTGAAGAAGCATATATTCCATTTCCATATGCTGCGCCAGCTGTCATAAGTTAGGTGTTGCTAAGATTTCTAAGTCCATTTCTGAGAATACTATACCAGTTCTCTTGAGAACTTCCATGCCAGCAGAAGACAGAACCATACTCCTTCTTTCTAGATTTGAAAACTCTTTCTTTGTGAGGGTCTTGTGATATTAGAATGTATTAATCTAGTTTAGCATTAGATTCTATCTCTTTCTAAAAGTCAATCTGATTCTCAAATTCTAGCTTCTTAATAGTCGTACGATTTGTAGCAAATATATAGGATAGGATTTTGTAAGCTTTCCAGCCATCCTTTTCACTCTTGTAAATTTCATTCAGCTTAGCTCTTAACTATTACTCATTCTCAATTTTCTAAATTAGAGTTTGGACTTTTGGTAGCTTGATTAAAATGTTAATCATGCTCTAAATATCTTTATTTTTTTCGTCTACTTTCTTAGAGTTGCTTACAGTCTAACCTAATTTTTGAGCTTATTAAATCAAATCTAAGTTCCCTCTTTTTCCTCTCATTTCTGTGCCTTTCAAGAAAAAGGTTGGAAAAGGCTCAAAAACTTAGCCAGCTCTAGATGAAAATAAAGCTTTAGCTGATAAAGAAATATCCAGAATGGCCTCTTCAGTGTTATACTTTATCTCAGAAAATATAGTTCCTCCAAAGTTTTCCTCAAACCTATATTATATTGAGTGAGAATAATTAACTTACGTAAATTCACAGTGATCTGAACCACATGTTCTTAGCTTGATACTATCTGAAACGAGTGGACTGTGGCACAATAGGCATGAGCTTGTTGCTGACTCTATCAACTCAGTTATAAAGAGCATCATCTTGATAATCTTGTTCTTTGTCTTAGGTACTTATTACTTTTGATCTAAAAACACACCAGTAACATCTTCAGCAATGAATTCTAATGCTTTATCTAGATCGTTATGAGCCTTGATTAGACTATTTTTAGCCATTTCGAAATCGTAACCCATGTCAAGCAATTTATTTAGATGAATTTCGTTAACCTGAAGTTTAGATGAACCTGAGAATAGTTTTTGCCAGAGAGATTTTTTTTCCTTAGGAGCTACAACTTTAGGCTTATCTTAACTTATTTTATACTCTTCTTAATTCTGAGGATCATTAGTTGACTTATTGATTAGCTCTTCTTCAATGAATTTTTGTATAACATACCTCATGAAATCATTGCACCCGAAACTCTAAGTGTTTCCTGCATTGATAGTCTAAACAATTATAAAGATCTTAATTTTACCTGGAATTAAATCATGCTTCTAAATCTCATTTCAGCGAAATCAAGAGTGGCCAGGCCATTATTATCAGTATTAAGCATTTTTGGTTCTGAGATATCTAGAGTTATAATAAGAGGTTCTTCTAAGTCCCAGCCCATAATAGTAACATTACTTGAATCAATATCAATATAATTCAAGTCGATTTCCATTCTGATATTTAGGAATTCCTTTATTACAACAAGGTTTAGCCAACCTTGAATTATATTCTCATTATGAGCTAAATACTCTAATGCCTCAAGTGCTTCTTTATAAAGCTTGGTCTTCTCAAACATTTAAACTGACTTGTAATTGAGGACAGTCGAAGGTAGCGAGGATGATATTAGAGCTCCACCTAATTTCAATTTATTCGCATTCTCAAGTTGATAGTCTTCTAAGATTTGTTGCAAGTACTCATCTTTCTCACTTACTTAGTTATCTTCTAATCCCCAATCTGCAACTTCCTCATCTTCTGCTCCTTCAGCATTATTCATGTCTGAGTCATAGACTTAATTGCCATTATTATTGTTATCATCCTCACCCCACCAAACATCTCCATTGTCGTCACCTTCATTCATTTCAACATCTGATTGAAATACTATCTTTTTGCTTTTGACAATTTGAGAATACTGCTCCAGTAAAAATGCCATAGCCACATTCAAATCTCTCAATTCTTTCATAACTAATTTCTCGTTACATCTCTCAATAAACTCAATCACTTTTTTATTCTGACTACTGCATTCAACTTCATAAGCTACAAAAATCATGTTAGAAAAATCTGTAAACTTACGAATTCCATCATCTTTGTCTACATTCATAAACAATTTCTTTTCATCAATATCCATCACTAATCTTCCATCAGTCACTCCTTCGAAGATGAAGGGAATTCTATCAATGTAAAATGTTCCCTCATCAGATCCGAGCCATTTATTGATGATATCTTCTATCGATGTGTCAGAAAATCTTTCAACCATTTAATTTGATAAAATAATAATTGAAACCTTCCTAATTAAACTTTTAATTAATCATCAGAAAATACTTGATGGAATAGGTATAGATTAATTTTCCTAATATTATTTTAGGCTAATCTTCGAAACTTTATATTTTAATAATATACATACTTATATAACAGTCATGTCTGAATAATTTGAAGAGAAAAAGGACCAATTAGATTAGCAATCAGTGATTGAACCTTCAACTGAGACTAACACAGTTATCTCAGAAGTGATAAAACCTATTGAATTCCCACACCCTGGCCCTATTAACAAAAGAGATCAAGTCAAGAATTTCACATTGCAAGAATAATTTTTGCAAGCAAAATACGAAAATTAAGATGAAGAGTATTAAATATTGACGTCCAGTGTTGAGAATTAAGACTATGTATTAGTTTCTGATGATGTCTGGAAAATTCTCTTTGAGACTTATGGAGGAAACGATATTCCCAGATAATCTATAAATTTGAATAAAAACATACCATAACTTGAATAGGAGCCCTAGAAAAAAGATGAATTCGTTGTAGAAGTTCTGTATAAAAAGGTTATGATCTATATTCTGCCAAAATTAAGAACACATTAGTATTTGAAATAAGCAGCTGCTGTCTATGTTTCAAGGCAAGCATCAGTTTTAGATTTGAGAAAGAAAATTGCTTAGGTATTAAGAGACAGTTAAGGTGAGAGAAGATCTATCATTGAGTTGATGGACATGTCTAGACTATGGAAGCTAGATCCTAGTGAAACTGTGTATGATGTAGAAAAGTACTATGAATGTGAATCAAAAGAAAGTTTGCCTTTGTAAATAGATGGGAAAGTATTGGAGGATAACTAATTGCTTGAAGATTTGAACATTTCTGAAAACGATATTTTACTCTATGAAGTTTAAGCTTGGTCATTTTTGACTAAAAACAACAAATATTCGTTCTAGCCAACTTAAAAGAAATAAGAACGTTGCAAGTAAAACAAAAATTTCCTACTTGATATTAACCCAGAGAATTTAAAAGAAGAATATCTAATGAGTTTACCTTTAGATAAATGCTTAGAAAAGAACTCTAAAGGTGGTTTGACTGGCCTCCAGAATTTGGGGAATACATGCTACATGAATAGTGTCTTGCAATGCCTGTCTAATACTGAGCCTCTGACTAAATTTCTGATATTTGATTGCTACTAATCTCATATCAACAAGAATAACTTTTTGGGAACTCAGGGTAAACTAGCAATTGCATTTTCTGATCTTCTATATGAAATGTATGTTGGCCATGAAAATAGTATTGCGCCTTGGGATGTTAAAAACATTATTTCAAGAAGAGCTGTTTAATTCTCTGGCTTCGCCCAACATGATTCTCAAGAGATCCTTTCATTTTTGCTGGAAACCATGCATGAGGATCTTAATGATGTTACAAAGAAACCCTATGTAGAATAAAAAGACTATGATAATAGATCAGATGAAGAAGTAAGCAAGGAATATTGGGATGGATTTAAAAAAAGAGAGCGATCTATATTCATTGAACTATTTTACGGATAACTTAAATCAAGGGTATAATGTACAGTCTGTGGTAAAATATCGATTTCATTTGACCCATTTAACATGCTTAGTGTTCCTATCCCTATTATCAAAGAGAATGTAGTTAATGTGAAATATTTCCCATACTCTCTTAAGCAACCACATAAACTTCTCAAAATAAATGTAGGCGAGTATGACTCTGTAACAGACTTAAAGTAGAAGGTTTAAGATATTCTTAATGTTTAAAATATGTAAGATCTCTTTATTGGTTTAATGAAGAAAAAAGATTAGATTGATGTCATTAATAGAGAAAAATTTGTAAAGAATATAACTGAAAAAGGTGAAGAGATTGTAGTTTTTGAAAGGCCTTTAGGAATTGTCGAAGGTAGTTTTATCATGGAACTTAAACTCTTTTTGATAAAAAGGGGCTGGACAATGATGAGTTATCCTCATTGTATTTCTTACTCAAGGCTTATAGTCTTAGAAAGAAGGATGACAGTAAGAGAGGCTAAAATAGAAATATATAAATACTTCAGGCCATTGATAGATATGCCTGAAATTAAGGGACTATCAGAAAAAGAAAGACAATTCCTAAATGAAAGTAGACAAATTGAAGAAGAATATAAGTTTTTCTTCGAAAATAAAAGTAATAAAAGCTAGCAGCCATATCAGATACAAATATTCAATAATATGCCTTTTGAAGAAGGTACTTTCTTTGGGACAACATAGGAAAGTTGTGCATTTTGCAACAAAAGTCATAAAGGGTCGAACTGTAGTTTTGATTTAGGGGATTCGATGACTATGAGACAAGTTCTTAGTAAGGTTAAGAAGAATTTAGATTTAGAACTAGCCTTGATATTTAATCCTAACTCCTGCTTAGACATATCAAAACTTCAAAATATATAATACAAAGATCATGAAACGTATCAGCCAATTTTATTCAAAAAGCACCCAGTTAAAATCAAGAATGCTATTTCCATTTATGATTGCTTCAACTGGTTTAGTTAAGAAGAGACTCTGACAGGAAACGACATGTGGTATTGCCCAACTTGTAAGAGTCATTAAATAGCATTGAAAAAAATGGAAATATATAAATGTCCAGACTATCTAATCGTTCATCTTAAACGGTTTTCTCATGCAAAGTCACTTTATTCCAGAAAACTAGAGGAGATAATAGAATTTCCTGTAGAAAACTTAGACCTCAGCAAGCAAATACTTTCCTAAGAAAAGAAAAATTCGATTTATGATCTCTATGCTGTTAGCAACCACTTTGGTAGTCTTAATGGTGGTCACTACACTGCATATGCTAAAAATGCAATTAATAGTGAATGGTATGAATTTGACGACAGCCATGTGAATCCTATACAAGATAAAGAGTCGATAGTAAATAAAGCAAGTTATGTTTTATTTTATAAACGTAGAGGAGCTTGAATCAATTCAATATTTTAATAGTTTTGATGGTTCTATTGAAGAAAATTAATTTTTCATATTGATAAATTTTAATACTTAAATATGACTTATCACTATTATAAATAGAATCTCTTTAATGGGGTTTTGGGGTTTTGGGGTTTTGGGGTTTTGGGG
>CCKQ01015043.1:0-13614 GCA_000751175.1 Stylonychia lemnae
CCCCAAAACCCCAAAACCCCTAACTGCTAGATATTTCCACAATAATTTTAATTAGAAATAAATTAAGACGTAGTAATTCAAATTTAAATTGATAAATGAAGAGAACAAATAGCCGCAATCAATAGAATTCATTGCCCGCCAGCAACAACAATTCTTCAGCAGCTAACAACAATAATTAGCTGGAACAAAACCCCTATTCGAATTAGTATGTGAATCAGAGATTCAATCAGACTTCAAATCCTCAATAGAATCAGAAATTCGGAGGTAATTAGCTCGCAAATAATAATGGAGGATATATCTCAAGACAACAAGCAACTAATAGAAATGATTTATACAAAGCAAGCACCCAGCAAAGAGAGGAAATATCTGAGTTAATGGGCTAAATTGACATGCCCGATGAGTCCCTAACCATTTCTAGTTTGAGCTAGTCACCTTGGAATGTTAAAAGACATAATATGTCCAAGAGTCACGGGAATCACGAGTAGAATAGTACCAGCAATGATTAAGAGAGTGTCTTGGAAAAAAGTGAACTCGAGGGTACTTACGAAGAGGACAAAAGTTTGCAGATAACTCGGCGCCAAAATTAGACAAATTACATTGATGATGAAGAAGAAGAGGATTCCTAGACCTATTACAATGACAGCTAGTTAGACTAAGATCAAACACAGAGCGATATGGATCATAGCAGGATAGACAATTTCAAGCGGAAACTCAAGCAGTCCAGAAATGATGAAGATGATATTGATCACAATGGGGGAAAGCACTAAAATGGCAGAAACTCTCCAGACTTCAATAGGTTTCAAGCTAGAAATGAGATGAACAACACCAATGATGGAGATGACCTGACAATCTCTAACACGGTGATTAGTGCTTCTAACACAACCTACAGAGGAGCTGATAGATCTAATTCCAGAAGGGCTGTCTAGAATAGAACTTTTGCAGATTCAGTGTAGATACACCAAAATCAACTAACATCTTCATCCAATAACAACACTCACAGGAATAACTATTCTAGTAATCAGGAAACGCACAGAAGCAGCAATACTAATTAAATGAATCAGAAGAACAATAGAACTATGCAGTAGCAAAGAAAGTTTGGAAGGAATAGGAGAGCTAACCAAGATGATGGTCATCTCGTTACTTCTGATGATAATATGAGAAGTGATGATTCTGAAAATGATGATATCAACAACAGGAGAATTTAAGAAAGAAGTGATGATGATTACGATGAAGATGAAGTTTCACCAAATGACATTCACAGAGGAAAGAACTAACGAAGAGCCCGTCATCATCACACAAATGACGATGAGCAAAACTTAGATTCAAGTGAGTTTTCAAATCTTGACTCCTTCACTCAAACCTAATATTCAAAATGGTCTAGAATGGACAAGTCCAAAATGCTGCCAAAGATCAAGGGAGAAAGTCTAGACCTCGATGATAATGTCTCTAGAAGTCCTAATGTCTAGAGGTTTAGAAATATGGAGGGAGAAGAGTCTCTAAGTCTTACTCCTCAGAGCATTGATGGAAAGTGGAACTAAAAGAGCATGGTTGCTAACAGAGCTATCAACCGAACAGTAACTCAAAATGAAGTCAAGGTCAACAAGATTTAGACAAACTTCAATTAAATGCTTAATAATAACTAAAATATCAATACGCTTAATATGACTGAACTCGGTGGCAGATCATCTTATAATGCAACTTAGGTGCTTTTTGGGAATAAGCATTAGATTTAAAGAGACTAGGAACTTGAGCGAGCACTTGAAGAGGATTCATAGAACCAAACTCTGAATAAGACAACTCTCACTAATTCAAAGGGGCTTAAAGAAAATAAACAAATGTCAAATCCTACTGGATCTGGCAATCATAACAGAGAAGATTTCAAAAAATTGAAGTATGAATATACCCAGCTTAATATAGAAGCTTAAAAGAAAGAAGCTATAATTTAGGATGTAAGAAAAACATTATCATTTAATATTTTACTATAGTTGGCTGATTAATTAGAGTAAAATGAATAAGAAAAGAACTAACTCAGATAGCATGCATTCAATTTCGAACAGTAATATAGGGACAAAGAAGAGCATATTTAGCTGCTTTAATAAACATACAGAGACAGCTCTTAATTGCCATAACTGAGAGGCAAGATACTGGAGCAAGCCAAAATTGATATCAGAAATCATCTCAAGACTATCGAAAACAAAAACAACTAGATCTATTAGCTTGAAAACTATCTCTAGCAAAAGGAAAAAGAGGACAAGTGTCAATATGATGTATAGAACCTTGAGATTAAGAAACTAATAGCAGAGAATGACTCTTTGAAGATTATGAATGAGTAACTTAAGCGGCAGCTGAAAGGTAATCAAGATGAAATCGGTAAATTTCAAAATGAAATCAATAGAATGCTTTAAGAGTTTGAGAAAGAGAGGTAGGGTTTGGCTTAAGATTACCAGTTGAGGATTAAGAATTCTAACAAAGAGTTAGAAAAAGTATAGTAAGAGCAAGAGAAGATAATGGCTAATCAGCTAGCTCAAATCAAGTAGTTATAAAAAGACGTTAAAAAGTTTGAAAGCTAAAGTTATGAAGATTCTTAGATTATTAAGAAGAAAGGTCAAGTGGTGGCAGATATTGAAAGGGATAATGAAAGGATTAACTAGGAAATGAATAGCTTCAAGGAAAGATGTAAGGAGTTAGAGTAGGAACTAGACATCTTAAGAGGCACTGAAGCTCCATCTATCTTCGGTAACTAGTCAGTATCGTATGCTGGTAAAGCTAACACTACAATTAGTGCAATGAACACTACTAAAAACTATGACTTTGAAGTAAAGAGAATGAAGGATATGTTCATATAGTAGTTAAACAAAGCTAAAGAGGAGTCTGCAAAGTATAGACAATAAAATAAAGATCTTGAGAGTAGAATTAAGTTGCTTGAAGAGGAGAACTCTAAGAAGTATCAGCAATCAATCACACAGAGTACTGAGCAATTAGAACAGAATTAGAAAACAATTAATAAGCTTAATAAAGTTAATCAAGAACTACAAACCTATAAATAGTTAGAGTAGGATATCAAAGATACTTTCAGCATCTCTGAAAAAGAAGATCTCCGAAATAAGTTAACATTGATAAGCTAGGAACTTGAAATGAAATCACTATTAGAAATAGAGCTATAAAAGCTTCAAAATTAACTGAAAGAAGCATAATTAAGGGAGCAAAACATGATTGAAAAGACTAACCAAGTCAAAAACAGTCAAGTTATTCCTAAATAATCCGATACTATGAGCAACTTCACCAAGAATTTACTTCTGAGTAAGGATAAAGAGATTGAATCCTTGAGATTTTCAGGTCAAAAGGAAAAAGATGAGAAGCAAAGATTAGAAGATGAACTTTGGCAACTCTAGGGAGAACTAAAGTAAATCACTCTTGGAAACAAGGAGTTAGAGTCATAGCTTGATGAAATGAATAAAGAACTGATCAGAGTCAAGGAAAGCAAGGAGAAGTCTGATAAGAATGTTGATGAGCTTAAGGAAAGACTTAGAGTAATGATCAGAGAATAGCAAGAGCAGAGTATTATAGCAAAGCCATAGTAAAAACGAGATCAGTATCTTGATGAGATTGAGAGAAAGAAATATGATGAACTCATAACAATGATTCTTGAACTTGACCTAGCAATTGATCCACTAGCCTAAGCTAACCTATCTCTGCAGGAGTCTTTTATAGATGAATATGAGTAAGCCTCTAAGCATTTGGAAGAATAGAAACGACTTGTAATAGATCTAATTGAATAATTAAATAAGGACTTAGCTAGCAAGACTGAATAATTTAAATCTATTGAGAATGATGTTAACTAGAAGCAGCAGCAAGTAGACTAATTTAGGAGAGATGTTTTTAGACAACAAGACTTAGTCAAAGACAAAGAAAGATAAATAGAGATTATTCAAACTGAGTAACAAGAACTGCATAAAACATGTGAGAGAATGGCTGTGCAGTTGAGGGAGGTTGAAGAACAGAATGCTAAATTAAGAGCAGACAATGATGAAGTCAACATCAACTTTAGAAAGATGATGAGAGCTTAAGATCATCTTCACAAAGATACTAAGTCGAAATTGCAGAGTGCCAAGTAAACGATTGACTGTTCTGATAAATCTAATACTATTGATGTTGAAAGAATCATGATGACTTATGAAGACTAAATTTCAAGACTATAAAGATAGCTAATGAATAAGCAAATTTCAAGCAAAGCTACTATTGAATCTAAGGATCATTACAAGGTTGAATTCATAGAAACTCTAGATAAATTAATAGATAGTAACTCAAAAATCCCTACATTTAATGACTTAGCTCTCTAGATAGCTTAAAGAATCGATAAAGTTAGATAATAGGAGAAGATAAAATACAACACTATTAGCTAATCAAATGAAATTTAATATCATACCAACCTTAAGCAGTCTTAATTCTCTCTTAATCCCAATAGCACAGCTAATGATCATTCTAATAACAAGTTTATAGAAGTATTTAAGCAGGAAATTGATAGTGCAAGCAATGAAGATGAATTAGCACAATCCATTAATAAGTGGTTAAAGTCAAGTGGTTAGAATCTTCAATAGCAGCAATAGCAGTTCAAAAACTTCTTTAATGTCGATGATTAAAATAGCTTGATGCTAAGTGAACTAATCACTCAACAAAATGCCAAGTCTCACTATGGTCCTTAAGAAAATGATCTTCTGAAGTAGCAAGATGATTTAATCAAGGATTTGAATCTCAAAATTCAGGAATACGAGTCCTAAATAGTTAAGCACTAAAATCAAATTAAATTCCTAGAAAAATAGCTACAGTAGACTTAAGAAGAATTAACTAAGAAGGAGTCATCTTTGAAGGAATCAGAGGAAAGTTACACTGCCAAGTTCAATGATATTGAGGCAGACTAAAAGAACAGAAATCAGTAAATGTGGAAAGAAATAGAGTCTTTGAAAGATCAGATGAGGCAAGAATTAATGGCAAAGAGTGAGAAACTAGACCTCGAGTATGATGAACTAGAAAACTAAAAGTCTAAGCAAAGAGATTAGCTAATGAAACAACAGTAAGAGTAAGAAAGATAGTTCTAATAAAGAATTGAAAACTATGAGAATGAAGTTAAACAAAAGCTTAAATTAATTGAGGTTGATATTAAGTCAGGATGTGAGAAAACAAAGGAAGAGTAAATAACCAATCTATGCAAGCAGCTTGAAGACTAGTACCAATCTAGACTAAAGACTCAGCAAGATGAATATTAACAGTAGATATCAATTCTAAAACAGGAACATTAATAGAAGTTAGAAGAGCTTAAGAGATAAAAAGAAAGAGAAATAAAGAAATTGAAGGAGGATAGTGATAAAATTAAGAAGTCTAATGAGGAAAAACTTAAAAAGATTGAGCAAGAGTAAACGAATGAAAAGGAATGCTGGGAGAGAGAATAAAAAGAAAAGATTGAGATTATCAATGCCAAGTCTAAGAAAGACATAAAGGCAGCTCAGGATAAAGTAAGAGCAGAAATGAGAAATCAGGTGGATTAAGTAAAGAATGACATGGCTAAACAAAAAGCTGAGTTTGAAAGAGAGAAAAAGAAGATTATAAGCGACTGTGAAAGTCAGCTCGAGCAACTTAAAAGGGACTTTGAGGAAGCTACTGAGAAAGAGCTTAAGATTCAAAAAGATAAACTCGAAAAGCTTCATAAGAAGAAAATGGATGAAAGAAATTATGAATGCTAAAAGAAACTAGATGAAATGGAATTAGAAATAACTGGCATTAAGGAATCCCACTTAGTTGAACTTAAGAAAGAAAGAGAGAGGCTAGAGCTTAGAATCAAAGAGTAGATCCGAGGAGATGTCCGCATCGAAGTTTAGTAAGAGCTTGAGGTAGAATGGGGTGAATCATTAGATAGATACAGAGCATAGTAGCAAACTGAAATGGATAGACTGAAGACTAAGTATGAGGCATTAATAAGAGAAGAAAGAGCAAGCATGCTACCAAGCCAGTAATCTACTATTGATCTTATCAAGAAACCAGTTGATTCTCGAAATGCTGAAATATAATGTGAGATTCAACCAAAATATGAAGACTACAACAATGAAAATTAGAAGATGAACAGCAATATAAGTATTCACTCTAATAATAACTATAACTCTTAAGCTAAGTAAAGTCAAAATTACATAAACCAAAATCAATCAAACTTTATCAATAACTCTCTTTACGTTGATTAACTTAAATAAAACTTTGAGGATGAACTTGATAGGCAACAGCAGATCTTTGAGGTACAACTAATTAGCAAACAGTAAATGAGTGTGAGAATCTTCGAAGAGCTTTTGACCTTAGAATTCGATAAGATTCTTCAGTCAATTTACTTTAAATCTAGCAATACAAATAACTCCCAGATGGATTTAGATATGAGAAGAAGCGAGATAAACAAACTGATTGCTGATATTTTGGCTAGAAATGACGACAGAAAAGAAAGGTAAATGAGATCAAGCTTAGAGAATATTAAGAAAAAGGTCAGTGAAGTACTGAAGGTATTTAAGACGGAACTAGAGAACAAACTTAACAAAAAATAAGATCAACTCATAAAAGAGAAGGTTCTGTAAGAAAGATTAAAGATTCATAACATGAGTGATATCATATCGTAGTAAAATCAAGCTAATATAAGTGAAATACAATCTACCTCTAGCTTGGCAGTGAATGAGGATTTTAAGTCTGACTACTATATCGAGTCTAAACCAAACTCATAATTGCCCACACCAAGAATGCTAGATAATAAGGAGAAAAGGAACGATTTCAGTGATCTTAAGAATCCCAATCATTTATCAGATGTGAAGAGATATGCTTAAGAAGATATCTAAGATAACAATATCCTTAAAAAGATTTAGCCTGTTCCAAATCAAAACGGAGTGCTGGTCGTTGAGGTTGATAAAGTAGTAAGAGACCTCAAGATGCTTTAATAATCAATCAAAATAGCCAAATTTTACAGAGTCTTACTTTCAACTGATGAGTAAAGTAAATAATAAGAGAATGGAAATAACGAGCAGTAATAGATTCAAAATAACGAGGCAACGCTATAAAACTACAGAAATCTATTAAATGATCTATTCAGATTGATTGCCAAGATGAATCAAGGAATTGATCAATTAACTAAGCAGAGTGAAGTCTATAAGCTCAAGTTATTGAACACTGAACTCAGAGATAAAGTTAATAAAATTGAGAGTCAGCAATAAAACAATAATGCCGCACTTCAGGTTGAAGAGATCCTTAACTCCTTTTAAAATGACATCATACTTTCAGAGTAAAGTAAAGAATGCCTCCAGATACTTGAGAACACTTAGTTCTTAATAAACAAGCAGCAGTTTAAACTATATCAGCTTATTGACTTGTTCCTATCTGAAAACTAAGTAAACATAGATCAATAATCTATTAATGAAAGATGTGAAGTCTATTTAGACTAGAATCCAAATGAAAACAATCATCTTGAATAACTGTTACAATCATCAATGTCTCCTGGTAAATTGAATCCCAATAGTCTGCAACCAGAGTACTTATCACCAGAATAAACTGCGCAACTTGTAGCAAATGTATTTTAAAGGCTTAATCAAACCCAACTGTAATCCACTAAAAATTAAACATAACTACACGGAGGTACTCATTAACAACTAGACTCGTACCAATCATTCTTCAAAACATTCCTAAGCAATGATGATTATGTGAGAAGTGCTGAGAACTTCATCAAAAAGTATAGAGAATAGATGAATTTCACACAGTAGCAATAAAACTTGAGGCTAAATAGGACTAATACGATTCAAAATTTACCTCTGCAATTGAATCAAGATTAACTCAGATATCAAAACACTGGTGGAATCAATCATGGCATGCATAGGTAGTACTAATCTGTTTAATTAAACAATTTCAATAACAAAAAGAGAAGTAGAAGCTAAACCAGCAATGGCCATACTTCTTCAGTGTATACTAGTCAGCCAGTCAATCAGTACCCGCTTCAAATGAATTCTACTTAGAATAACAATAACACTAATCGTAATCAGAACTAGGTATCAAATGTATTTAGACAAAACTTAATAGATATGTAGAATACAATTCAAACACAAAATCCCAACATAGGGGGTAACTCAATTATCAATCATCAGAATTCCAACATCCTAGTCAGTAACTATGATACCCTTTCACAAAATAATCAGTTCTAATAATAGCCATCTGTTTTCAATAGAAATCAAACTATATCTCAAAGCTACAGTGGGAACCCTTTCCAATCACAGATCATCTATGATTATAAATGGATCTAATGGGCCCTCAAGTGTTCTTCAAGTTGACTAAGCAGATAAAGGTCCAAAAAAGAAGAAAAAATCTCTAACTAAAAGCATGTCCAATGTAGCGAAGCGTTTGCTACCACCCTAAAATAGGAAGAACAGCTTTTCATCAGAGAGTCAAGATGAAGAGGAGTCCGTCAATAAGAGAAGAGTACTCGGCAAGAATAAGAAAATGAGCAATATATCTGTAATTCATTTATAAATGCTAATTCATATTAAGGGGTTAATACCAGGGGATTTAAGAAATATTATGGATGATGGAGCAGACGAAAACGAATTATATAAGAAGAAGATGAAGCCGAAAAAGACAGAGAAGAATTAAATTGAATGTAAGAATTTCTTTACAATTTGAATTCATTCAATCTTTTACAGAAATCGAAAAGTTACAAAGTTGATCTGATTAAGATGATGAATTATAATAGCTTAGCTGGCATAACTTAGATTAAATGAATTCAAATGTTAAGAAAAGTGAGGCAAAGGCGATTACAAATACTACTAAGCCTAGAAAAGATTCAGACTAGTTACCTAAAGAACATGTACCATCTCCGAAAGTCCTAAAGGACTAGAAGGAAATAAAGCAACGCAAATCCAAAGTTAATCAGCAAGGAACTTTGGGCTCAAACAGTGAAAAATCACAGTATATTAAATAGTAAATGAAAAACCTAGTCAAAAATTATCTCAATCGCTCTTAGACGCAAATCGATGATACTTCCCCCAGACATGACTTTGACAAGCAAAATATTGAGAGTTCCAAAAAGAAGTCTAATTCAAAAGAGGATATTAATATCAAAAAAATATCATACTTCAAACTTGACAATAACAAAACTGATCCAATAATATAGGATGATAGCTTTAGTGAGGAGCATAAAAAAGCAGTCTAACTGAAAAAGTTTAGATTTTTGTTGAGAGTAAATGGAGATACTAGAATAAGATGGGATCTATTCGTTATGATACTCTCGATATGGAACTGCTATTAATTACCTTTTGATGTGGCCTTTTAGCCTTATATTTTTCAGCATCTATCATTCACTCTACTCAACAACTTTATTGACATTTGCTTTGGAATCGATATTCTTCTTAATTTCAGGACTACTTTTCTTAATAGATAGACTGGTGATGAAATCTCAAAATCATAGCTGATCGCTAAAGAATATTTGAAGTCCAAATTTTGGATCGATATGATGGCTACAATTCCTTTCGATTAGATTTTCTTAGGAATACTGAACTCGCAAGTAGCTTCAAAGCTCCAGCTGTTTTCTATGCTAAAACTCTTAAGAGTTTTGAGATTAAGCAAAATCATTACTTACATGAATGCTACTGATGAGATTAAACTCTCTCTGAAGCTATTCAAAATGCTGTTCTTTTTAATCATGTATCTGCATTGCTAAGCCTGTGCATGGTTTTATATTGTGTCAGTTGATTAGAGGTGGACACCACCAGTTTATATGATTTATGACTAGAAAGATTTTTATCAAGAGGATGTTTCAAGCCAATATTGGGTATCGTTTTACACTTCATTATTGATACTTTATGGCGGAGATTAATCTCCTTTAGGCAATTACTAATTCGCTTTTCTCTCACTAGCTTATATCACTGCTGCAATGATTAATGCTAATATATTAGGAACTATAGCAGTGATTATCTAGACTATGAATAGAAGAGCTAGTAGGTTTCAAGAATAGATTGATATAGCTAACACCGCAATGAAAAATATGAAACTGCCAGAAGAGCTTTAAAGAAAAGTTCAGGAATTCATGATGTATACTTAGAGCAATCTGGACTATCAGAAATAATTAGATATGTTTCTTAACATGATATCACCTAGTTTAAGACTCTAGGTAACCTAGCATATCTTTCTTAATGCCATCAGTAAGAATGTAATCTTTAAGGGTAATTAGGAGCTAATAAGATTTGTAGTTCATAACATCATCACACTACTATACCTGCCAGAAGATATCATTATTAGGCAAGATTCCAAGGCTCATCATTTATTTTTCCTTGCTTAAGGTACTTGTGAAGTTTGGGTGAGAGATCAATACAAGAGAGAGACGTTTGTTAGAAATTTGGTCTAAGGAGTATTATTTGGAGAAGTTGGTCTCATAGCCTAAGTGAAGAGGACAGCTTCAGTAAAGAGTAAAAACTATTGTACTCTAGCTGCATTGGTTGAGGAGAACTTTTATGATCTTTGCTAGTAGTTCCCTGATGTCTTCTTTAAGATGAAACAAGAAACTAAAAAGTACAATGACAAGTGGAAGACTTTCTAAAAGAAACTTATCTCTAGCATTGAGTACTTTAATCCACTCTCAGATGACACTAAAGAAGAACTCTATTACAAGCTTAGTTAGGAGTACTTTGAAAAAGATACAGATATATTTAACCAAGGTGAATAGTGTGAAGCTCTGTACTTTATAGTAGACGGTGAAATAGACCTGATCATTTAACAAAAGGAAGATGAAGAAGAGGAACTACTGCTTGATACTCTGTATACAGGGTGTTCAATAGGCGCATACTCTCTAATATCTTAGATTAAGTATCCCTATTCAGCTCGAGCCAGAAATGATGTTACACTACTGGTTTTGACTCGAGTAGACCTTTATGAAACAATTGATGTGATTGAGGAGCTTAATTATGCTCTGTGGGATGCCTAGGAATTTATCAATAATAATGGGGTGCCCGTTTGTGACTATACTATTTACAGAGCTCTTTGGAGAACTAATAAAGACAACCTCACTCCTATTTAGAAGTTTAAGAATGCAGTTAGACGAATCAAAGTGCTAAATTAAAGGAATAAGGTGAAGCACATCAAGTTTCTGGACTTGCTAAACAAGCTGAGATAAAATGAAAACAAGCCTGTGTTTAATCCGAAGATGAAATCGACGAAGAAGCAATCGTTGACACTGAGGTCCAACTATCTAAAATCTCATTTGTCTCTGGCACCATTTATATCCAAGAATCTTATTCACAAGATCAAGAATAAAACTGCTGATAATGGGAATCAGATAACTTACAGAAATATACAAGAACCCAATAGCACACGTCAATATTCCTACGTCAACAAATTAACCTTGAAAATAGAGAGTTTATCGGATCATATTAAAAAGTAAAACAAGCAGATGATAACTATGCAGAGGCTTTTTAATTAGAAGCTAAACAACATCATTGATAAGAGATCATCCAGAGATGTCAGCAGTTACAGCTCAGCCTTGAGAACTGACGATGATGTGGGTTCAGATCGTATAGGCAGTGAGAGAAGCAAAAGGCGAAGGAACTCCAAAGGAAGAGTCAGAGTCAACTTAAATAGCGGAGGCTAGAACACTTCAAGAGAAAATCTATCAAATCAAGGCACTCAGAAGAAGCCGAGAGACAATTTACTCATGCCAGTTAAGAATCAATCAACCAACAAGTATAAGCAGAAGTTCAAGATAATGAATAAATAAGAAGATGAAGCACGGCAGAAGGAAAAGTTTAAAAGCTTACAACTAGACTCACTCAGGAAGAATCATAGCAACATGTCTATTGAACAGTAGAAGCGGTCTCTTAATTTGCATTCAGACCAAGAAAAGAATAACGAGGAGATCGCACAGTAATAGAATCATCTATAGCCAACACCAACTTCAAATAGATAGCCTACTCGATAAAGTTCAATAAAGGCGCAAAAGAGGTACGAGGAGGTAGCTGATCCTGATCTATGGGAGGAAACTGGAGCCACTAATATGAACTTCAACAAAGAGGATAGCATTGATACCTCACGAAAAGAGGAAGCTAAGTAAAAAATCATTTAAAATTATGCTTAGATGAGCAAAGAAAAAAGCATGCCAATATCTAACTAACTCAGCTCTGCTTAATCAGTAAGGAAATAAGTTGAGGATTTAAAAGAGCAAAGCACTCTGCCATCCTAAAATAGAGACCAAATAACTTTGAAAAAGAATATCAGTGTGGAGCCAACTCTGAGCCATCAAAATTCAGCAATCAGAGATGCTAAAAGATAGGAAGCCACCCAGGGTTCAATATCTAAGAAACTGTCAGAAAACAGGATAGCAAGCAGAGGGTAGATATCTACTCGAGATAAGCCTGAATATCAAACTACCAGATAGAGATTGCACTCTGACAATAATCAGAAAATCTATCCAGGAATATCAGAGCAGAACAGCAATAGACAAAAACCTGAACCTTCACTCAGCAGTAAAAACCAGACAATTTACAATCAGTATTCTAAGAACACTGCAGGGATTAACTATCTAGGAAGTAGTAAAAAACTAGATGAGCATAGAGGTCTCTCTAATCATTCATAAAGATCATAAAATAGCAGTAAAAGTCGAGGCAGTAACGCCATTCATGAACAAGAGTTAGTTGATGAGTATGTTAAAGAGCATGGAATTCAAGAAAGGATTCAAAGTCAAATTAGTTAGGCACTAAATCACTAGAAAGAGGAAAAGAGCTAGAGAACTTAGAATGAACTATTGGAATAGCAGCGCCACTTGTACCAGTAATAGCAATAATAAAGACAATAGTAGCAGATGGATGAACTCAGAAAATAATAGATAAATTATGACTAGAGTAGAAGAACATCAGAAAGCAGAGCAAACATGCAAACTTCAATAAAAACTCCAGAAAAAAATAAATAGTCACAGCAAAGTATATAAAACTAGAGTGCTTAAAACACTGCTTAAAATAGATAGCCTCTTCAGTAAAAGCCATTATAGAATAATAATTCAGCTGTTGAATATAGCAAAAAAGATTCAAAGCCAAGGAGATCAGAGGATTTAGAGAGGATATCCACTTTTAGTTTGAAACTTCAATAGACTATTCAAGATAGCACATAGGATGAAAAGTATAGTAAAAACATGGCAATAGACAGAATGACAACCAAAGAGATGGACAAACTTATCAATGAGGAGGTTGCTATGATGGCTAAAAAGAAGCGAAAGAAATCGCTTAAGAAGGTAAACAAGCAAATAGAGATGATGCTTGAAAAGCATTTCCGTGAGGACGTGCTAAATGACTCAAGAGAGTTAGAAAATATAGTAGAGGAAGATGATTCTTAATCTGAGTACTACTATGAAGAAACTTGAACCATCTTTGATTACTAGTAGGAATTTTATTCAGATATGCAAATACAAGGTATATTATAAAGAACAGACTATTAAGATTAATTAATAAGCAAGCAAGTAGAATATTTTCCTGATTAATCATCATTTCTAATTTTATTGATAATCTTGATTTCATAACTTGGATTATACTCATATTGATGGGGTTTTGGGGTTTTGGGGTTTTGGGG
>CCKQ01015367.1:0-13664 GCA_000751175.1 Stylonychia lemnae
CCCCAAAACCCCAAAACCCCAAAACCCCATGATGAACAATTGTAGTGAAATAGAAGAATAATGATGATAATTTAGTTTAAAACATCATATCATAAATTTAAAGCTTCATTTTAGTGAAATGCAATTGATTAATATCAGATGTGCTTGAAATATTAGTAATAAAAATATCAATCATTTAGACAATTCAAAAAATGATTTTAAAGCTCATCTAGATCCCAAAAAAGATTATGATTATGATCTTGATAAGCATTTTTGTGCTTTTGTAACTTGATAAAGTTAATGCAGACGATATTATTCTCAATTAACAGTTTTCAAATGTTTTTAAGGAAATTTTTGAGAATCAAGCTAGAACAAAGGTACAAGAATAATTGAATTTCACAAACAAGCAAGATCTAATCGGTAAAAATTATCTTGATTCATAAGAAATCGTAATTACCATACTTTTCAAATCTTAGTAGGTACAAAGTTAGGGGATAAGTTACTCAAATAAAGAATCATGCGATATTCAAACACAATACTAGGAATTCTTTCCCTAAAAAACTTAAAAAATAAGTAAGATATTAACTATTTAATATAATGGCTTTTGAACTAATAAAGATGTAAATTATATAGGGAATTTATAGTCATGTATGGATTCTACAAATACCTTTCCTCTTATATTTCACAATGATGTAGAACTAGATATGAAGACAGAAGAAATGGGCTTTGATGTCGATGTTAATGATGAACTTATCGTTGTTTCTATGACTTTATTAAGCGTGACTTAGTATGATGCAAACTACCCTAAATTTAAAGAATTCAACTTTACTCTTTCATAAACTATGGCATTTGGAGTTATCATGATTGACTAATCTGCGCAAACAAAATGGTTTAAAGTCGGTATTGAACAAAATTATTAAAGAACTAAAACAGGAATAATTTTCTCTTTGAATATGGTTACTGCCATTGTGAATACTATTTATGATGAGTTGAGAGTAATTGAAATGGATAAAATAACTGGAAATGAAATCAGAGACTTTAAAATTGGATTTTGAGGACAAGCATCTTATTCTGCTCAATCTCCAGATACAATAGATATGAAATATGATTCTAAGTATTCAAAGGCTCGATACATTATGCTAGGATTTAAATCATCAATATTTGTGTCAACAACCAAAATGACCCCTTACATCAAGGAGATAAGAATACTTGTATTGTATAATGACAACTCAATTAAAAATCTTTTGCTGAGTTATATTGATCCAAATAGCACAAATTTCTTTCAAAACTTGTTGGGCTACTCCCAATTTTTTGGAAATTAGAATATCTATATTTCTGCTGGAATTTTAGACTCATCTAATACAAAATATAATTGGCTTAATGATAGTTATTAATCTCATACCTGGTTCGCCTACAACCTTACTGCTAATACCTCATAGTAGATAACTTATAATTCAAAAAAAGATACTTCATTAAAAAAATCTTTCCTATCTTATGATGAGTTATATTTGATTGACTTAACAGAAATGGTTATAAACAGTCAAGCTTCATTGAGATAAACATTGGTTAATAGACCTAGCTTTAATCTTAATACTTAAGCTGCCTATATTTATTTACCTTTTTCAATAAATACTATGGTTGCTGAAGCATGTCCCAACAGTGAAATGGTTATAATTGGTATTTATGGATTAGCTAGTCCATCATTCTATTTGTGATATAATTATCTTACACTGAATGTTATTAAATTTGGAAGAATGAAGGCATTTTAAAATAAACCATTTAGATACGTATTTGGATCGACTTATGTTTATACATCAAAGTACATTCCAGCAAATGACATGATATACTTTTTATCTCCATTAGATTATAATTCGATTACCAAATTACTCTTGCATAAATACAGTGTTGATCTAGACCCAATAACCACTTGCAATAATCCAGAAGATTTTGACAATCCTCCTCTCAAGAATGTAACAATATTAACAATAAATGACCTTTATAATCCCGTTCTTCCTAAAATATCAGTTTATCTTCATACTAATGCATTAGGAATTGTTAGTATGGATTAAAAACTTTATGATTTCACAGGGAATATTTCTAAAATTGTCTTCAATCAAGTATCAGATTTGCAATGTTTGGGACCTTTTATATAAAAATAGATGTCTGTAGTTAACTATGATTTCAATCTTGATCCTGTTTAGTTCTTTGATTCTTTAATGTATGAATCTTGTATAGGCACTAGGACTTATATTTAAGATAAATTCAGTTATTATAATTCAACCTCTGATACTAATTTCAAGTTTAATAAGGTAATTTCAAAAATAAACGTGACTATAAATTATACAGCAGATTACGATAAGTATGTTGGTTCAAGATATATAGGAGTATTCCCTTAGGTACTTGGAAGTGGAGGGGTGGCAAAATCATTATTAACACGCTTTATTCCTAAATCTGAATATGTAAAAGATGTAACTGCACCAGACCATAATTTCAAAAGTTGCAGTTAAAAAATTTACCCCTTGTTTTGGGGTGAATCCTACCAAGTTCAAATATAGCAATCTACCCTTGATGATTATGGCAATATATTAATGGCAGGGAGTTCGGATAAGCTACCATTTTCTTAAATCTTAAGCGGTGTTGCTACTTTACTTCAAGGGTTTGTGGCTTTGTTTGATTAAAGAGCTTAACCTCTTTGGATTTATACAGCATCATAAATTTTTCAAGCCGCTTATAATTAAACTTGTGTTAGTGTATCTCAGTATGGTGAATATGTTTATGCCTTATGCACTCTAAGAGAAACTGAATATTTATATAGCAGAGACAGAATATTGGCACTGCTAAAGTTTCAGCATTCGAATGGAATGCTGATCTACTCCACGAATTTACCTAACAATACAAATCAGTAGGGAGACTTTGTCTAAGGTCTAGCGGGAGATAAAGTACTAGTTCTCTTTAGATATTTTAATAATGCAAACAACCTAACTGGCTAAGCAGCCCTTGTTTATGATGATATCATTGAATCGCCTTAATGGTATAAATTATACAATTCTAATTATTAGGAACCTACTTTCTTAGAGCCAACACCTAGAACATATCTAGTTAATTAGGGCACAGGCTTTTACTATATATTTGAGTCAGTCCCTAATTTATTCTTTTAAACTTACAAAGTTAATATTGCAACCGGACTTATTGAAGCTATATCTAGATGCACCCAGGTTAGTTAAGTGACTATGGGTTTCTTTTATGCAACATTTTTTAGCACTAATTAGATAATATAAGGAGCTATAAATATGATTATTGGCTCAAACATTGCTATTATCCAGATTATTAACCAGAATGATCTCACAGTAACTAAATAGGTTAAATTGTCATTTGGGACAGGATATTAATTAGGTAACATTGCTATTGAGGTGATGAATAATAACCAAGATATCTATGTAGTATTTTCAGAAAAGTAGATAGTAGTTGCAAAATTAGATGCAAATTTGCAGTCTTAAAAATATACAACCTTCAAAAATATTTACTCTAGTGCTAAAATTTAAAATATAAAAAGCTTTAATAATGAACTACTCTATTTCTTCAACACTCAAACTGTTTAAGCTAAATACTCAGCAACAATAATGAGATCTGATGCAGAGTTAAATTTTGAAGAATTTTAAATATTTAGTGGAGAAAGTATAGATCTTTAATCTACTGATTAGACTTGGAAAATTTAGGCTGATTCGACAATTAGCACACCTAATACCCTGATCACAGATTTTAGTCCTGGAATAGATGGGAACATATTAACTTAATTAATGCTAAAATCTACTAATTTAAACTGGACAACTTAAAGCTACTCTCCTTCCATTGTCAAGAGAAATGATAATGGTTTATCAATAATGAGATTAAATTTTTTCAACGGAAAGTAGCATTCACCTGGACCAATAATTAATGAAAATTTAGAAGCGGTCTTTACTTATGAAATTGTGCGAGCAACAGGGATATAAGAGATTTAACTCTAATAGCTTTAAGACTAATCAATTTGCTTTGATAGACCAATTAAGATTGTTTTGATTTGCACTATTAACAATAATGAGATTATGTTCTACCCTTATGTTAAACTTGATAACATTACAAACAAGATTATTGTCAACACAACAATGATCAACAACGTCAATTACTTTCCAGGTTCTTATTATGTAAAAGTTAGATATTAGGACGCATATCAAGTAGAGGCAAAGATTTACTTTGAAACAATCATTTAAATTAGAATAGTGAACTCAGCTAATATCTCTATATCCTAGTCAAATTTTACTTAATGCACCGTGAATCCTTTTGCATTCAGCTACAACTTTAAATAAATTTTTCCACTCTCACTATTCTTGACTGAAGATGATGAAAACATGATATTAGGAGGTTATGCAAGGATATTAAGTGGAAGTAACGAGGCTTTTGTAATGAGATTGTCATAAACTGGTAGACTTGAATGGATCGTTGTAATCTTAAGTTTAGTCCAATCATAAGTAAATAGTGTCTTATAGTAGAATTACTAAGTCTATTGTCAATACAGAACTGTCAATTAATTTTTTGATTCCTAAGAAGCTATTGTTAAGATGACTTATGGTGAAGGGAAGATTATTTGGGCCAGAAAAATTCAAATGGATTTAGCTATATTTAAAAGTAAACTTGCTTTTGCAGATAATTATGAGATAGTAGTAGATCCCTTTGACCCTAGTCGATTCGCAGTGCTCAGCAAATATAGGCTTGATTTATCTTCAAGGTATATTATTGCATTTTCTATGCTGTAAGATGATTCTGATGGTTTGATTAATCCTTTTAATATCTTCATTAAAGACTAATCAACTTAAGTTGATGCTAATAACTAAGCTGGATCTATAATATTTGATTTAGACTAAAATTGCACCTACTTCACGGGCTTTATTAGAAACAAGGATAACAATACAGGAAGTGGCTCATATGATGGGATTATAGTTAAGGCTGATTCAATAACTGGCTAAATTATATGGGCGAAAAGCTTTTGGCATTCAGCAACTCAATACAAACTAGCTTAAAATAATCCTAATATAATCCAAAGTAAATTCGATAAAACTTTGATTATTGTCGCACCAATTAAAAAGGACTCTTAAATTTTGAAAGTTTCCACAGATGGTTAACTAATACGAAAAGTAAGAATAGTAACAAATTCTTATGAAATTAGAAGGACAATGATAGTTTAAAATCCAAGTAACCAAAATATCATTCTGGTATCTTAAACTGATGCATCATTTGGAAGATAGATGGTATATTTGGATAAAGACTTAAAATCAATAGATGGAGGTAGAATTCTATCAAGCCCATTAACCTAAAATTTTCATACTATAAAGTTTGTAGCTCAGACTAGCAAGTATTTTATTATTGCAACTACTGATTCAATGCACAGTTCAACATTTTCATTAGAACCTGTAATAAATAAGTTTTCTTTTAACTGGCATGAAACTTCTAAATACCAATGTGTTGGATTTACATTAATTCTTGATAACAACATTGGAGTAATATAAGATAGTGACACCAATTTTATTGATATTTAAGCTGATGCATAAATATAGACCACAAGCACCTTTACTTATCAAGTAGATTTCTTAAGATCAGTATAAGTTCATCCTTATTAAAATATCTCAAGATTACCAGTTTATTTTGGATATGATGGACCTACCAAAATACAATTAATTCCAGCTTCATATAAGTATTATTGCTAGGAAAGCGCTAATGTTCCTCCTTCAGAGATTGATTTTCCTGAGTTTACAATGAAACAAGGCTCAACTGGGATGTATCAGATTGATGCATTGTAAGTAAAGCAATGCTAGGGATATAGTTCTAAGATAAAAAGTATTTATAATGAACAAAAATTATAGTCTTTTACTAAACCATACCTCTCAATGAAGGGCAACATCATTACAATTGATGGAACCTAAACAACATTGTAACCAAGCTTTAGACTTTGGTACATCTTTGTAGAATCTTCTAATGCTAAGGCTACTCTTGTGCAATTACCTATTTTTGTATGGCCTTCATCTTTCTAAGAAGCACCGAGAAATGAATCTACTAGTACATGCACAGGTATTATATTCCCCAAAGCTATTGCAGCAGCAGATGGAGATTTTGAGCATCTGAATTCTGATATGGACGATTCTAATGGTAATTTCTTGATTTGTGGAATTAATAAGAACTCCTAACATCAACTTAAAGATTATAATACAGTTGGTAGAGGAGGAGTAATAGCTCTTTTTGGAATAACAGGTAAACCTTATTGGGCATATTCAGCTTTGCTTCCTCAAAATAGGTTCATAACAAGTTGTATTTTTAGTGTAGATAAATCTTCAGTGTATAGCTTGGTTGGACATTTTATAAGTACTGGTTATATTTAAGGGTTTATGAAATAAAAATATGAGTCAGGGAAATTTATCTACATCAAGTAACTATAAAACAACGTATTAATTCAAGGTGAATAAAAACTATACTTTTAAACTTTTCTGTCTCAGGATCCTTATACAAATGACTTATATTTGAGTTACAAAAGATTCGATACTGGATTTGGGTTTTAAAAGAAATGGTAGGCACAGCTATTTAAGATTCGAGATGAAAATAATCAAGCTGAACTCCAATGGACATCAAGATTTTAAAATTTAGTTGAGCCTAATACAATGTACATTTATCATTAAGCATAGTATGAGCAGGATTCTGAATATATGTACTGTGTAGGAAGTACATTATTATATTTACCAAATGGAACATTAGGTCTAACAAATGTTATATCTAAGATCAATAAAAGAATAGGAACATTTAGTTTTGTGACTTTGAATGTCTCTACGAATAGTTTTGAGGAAAATAGAGCTGCAATCATTTTAGATTCAGGAAAATTAATAGCTGGTTTTGTAAACAGAACTTAAAAAATAGTGTCAATGACAACATTAAACACAAATCTTCAAGTTATTGATTCAAATTCTTTTTCTTATAGTTTTGTATAGCCTAATGAAACCAAGAGTTATGAAATTTCAATGATAAAGTATGATACCAAAATCTTATAAATTATTGTACTTGAAAAAGTAAGGATATTTGCAATATGGGATATAACAACTTTAAATATTTTGAGTATGAAGACGTAAGCACTATATAATAATTATTAATATTCTTGTAGACAAGTATTTACCAGTGCTTTAACATTTGGACTAAAGATGTATATCTACAACGGTTACATGTATTTGCTTCACTCTGGATAGAGTTATAGTAACTAAATTTAATTTAAATGTTTATGCTGTAGAGTATCTTTACCAATCATCTGTCTTTGATCGATATACATTAGATTTCAATGCTCCTGACTCATGTGTTGCTTCTTTATTACAAAACGTATCTCCATTGCCTACACTATCATCAAATGCAAATACTGCATTGCTGAATTTTTAAGCTTAGTTCACATTGTAAACAGTTTATGATGTTGGAAAATTTAGTAACTAAGATGCTGGGTTTTACATGGAATTAATAAATTACTCAGTTGGCTTTGGGTACTCTTAAGCTACTCTTTTGGGCTGTCCTAATCTTGTCATAGATTGGCCAGATGATCCCAAGGATTTATTCATAAAACTGCCACAAGTTGATTTAGTCACTTAAGTAATAAAGCAAGCTTAATTATGCACAGGCGAGCGTTTACTGTTCAGCTGGAAAGCTGATCATTTCAACCCATAGCCTACTGCAATATTCTCAACTGATGCTCCTGAAGGTTCTCAAATGAATATTAATGCCACTGCTCTTGGAATAGGTATCTACTCAATTTCTGTGTCATTTAGTTAAGGCGTTGATTAAACTGTAAGTAAATTGCATCATGCAAATAACTCTTATAATAGTTAACAAAAAGTTTTAAGGTTGTGATAAGCCCACCTCAAAATTTCACAAAACCAATAATAGCAGAGTGCTAATAAACAATTTACCCTTTCTATACTAATTCAATTACATTAACCTATAATTATGCAGATGCCACATTTGATGATTCAGTTCTGGTACTATGTGGAATGAGCAATTCTGATAATGTACCTGTGATCAATAAAGCATATCCATTTTTTGCATTTTACAACAAGAACATTATTTAAAACTACTGGCTTACATTACAATCAGGGTTAGGTGATGGAGAGGCTACTTTTTGCTAATTTGATGATACAAATAATAACTTATTTTCAATTGTTCAAGCTAAATCTACCGCAATAGTTGCCATTTATGATACAGTCTATGCCTATAAAATTGATCCTATTGGAAGACTTGTATCGTCAAAGATGCTTTAGACTGCTGGAAATTAACTCTTAGCTCCTTATGGAACCTATGATAACAATACGAAATCATTTTATATATCTGGCACAATCGAATAAAGCAGTCTAATGCTTACAAACTAGAGTGGATTCATTTGGAAATTAGATGATAATCTAAATACAATATATTTCAGTGTCTACTCACTTTATAGTCTTAATGTCTTTCCTTAAGCTATTGCTTCTTCGGTAGGAGGCTACGCTCATCAGCTTGTAGGGAGGCCAACATCTTCAGGAAAGTTACATATTGGAGTTTTAAATTTATTAGCGAATGGAACAATTTTTTCAAGCAAATTTTTTATTTCAACGATTCCTGATAGTTATAAAACTGGATCTTAATAAACTGAATATGACATAGTATATCGCAATTAATATGTTTATTCAGCATTTTCTTACCTTATAATGGCACCAACAGAATTCAATGAAATATATGTTAGTAAGCATATTATCTCTTCTGGATCACTTAGTCAATAAAGAGTATTTATACTGCCTGATGATTAAGGTACTGCTATTTCAATTACTTTTATTGAACCAGACCCTTATTTCTATTTATTTGTTGAAGGAAAATAGAAGGGAAAGTCCTATATATTTAAAATGAGTGAATATATGGCGTTTATAGAATTCTTTATATCTTATCCAACGGCTCCAAGCTCAGATGCTTTAGCATTGAATTCATTTAGATCTAGCAAGAATATATATTTCATGTACTCATATAAACCTCCATCATCCAACTATAAGAATCTCATGATATCTAAGTTCAAAATTGAAGATATGTCAAACATCAAATCAACTTCTTACTACTGCTCATCACTATATAATTAAGAATTATCAGGAATTGATACCAAAGTTAAGGCTTCAGTAAATGGAGCATCAAACTCATTGTTATATACTTTCTGGACAATTTTGCCAGTTATAAGTAAAGTTTATAGTATATCTGAAATGAAGAGTTTTATTTAAAGTGCTAGCATGGTAAGAGGCTACTATTACAATAATTAAACAACAAATACATTGTAAAAGCAAATTAATACCTGCATAACATAATCACCAGCTACTCCTGGAGTGACAAAGGATTTTGTGGGTGAGAGAGCCATATTCATCTCTAAATCAGACTTTTTTTTGAATATATCTCCATTTAAGTAATGTCAAGGAGTAAATTTCACAACTAACATGATTTATTCTTATCAGAAATCTAATGTGTTGGTTTTTGAAGCACTTCCATCTTGGATTGTCCTAGTAGAAACAGATATTTCTGCCCCATACTTGATAGTCTCTCCGACTTCGAACTCCCAAGCAGGAAATTATACATTGATCTATAACTCTACATTTCTTGATTTGCTTTCATATAGATAGTCTTCAGCAAAAATCTAATTGCAGGTTAACCCTAATCAACCACCTTTTCTCTAAGAGACATTCAATAAGACTGTTACTATTTATGGCATGCATTCATTTAGGGATGTCATTTATTTTGACAAGGATATCGAATACAATGAGGCTGTGATTTGGTTAAACTTTTACGATACTTAGAATAGTGCTATTCTTAGCACTACATCATGGGTTAAAGTAAATTCTAATTCTAGTGAATTAGTAGAATATGAATTAGAGAATCCACCTAATCCTTCAGCTAATACTGTTTACTACTTAAAATTCTTTGTTGCAGATGAATATAATATGCTTTCACCAAGGGTATATACGATTAATGTAAATTTACTCAGAAATAAAGCCCCAAAATCAAACAGTAACAATTTAACTTCTAACATTATTCCCTAATTATTTGTACCTTAGCATTTTTCGAAGTTTTTCTATCATGAAAACTTTATAGATATGGAGGGAGATAATTATACTGTTGATTGTAATACTATCTTAAAGCCTTCAACTTCCCCTAACAAGGATTGGATCGAATTTACAGATTATGAAAATGGTACCTACAGTATCATTGGAGCTACCCCTAAAAATAATCAATTTGCTGGAATCTATACAATAAATTGTCTTCTATCAGATGGATTTAGTGATTCACCTAGCACTTTTTAGATTACTGTTAATGTGATTGCCAAACCTTAAATAAAGCTTTTGTATCATCCAGGTAATTTTTCAATGCTTTTGCCTTATGGATTTAATCTCAGTCTTGAAAACATAACTATTGAATAGAGAGCTGATTATATTCTTACCTTATATATTAATAATACATAATTTGGAGTAGTCCATTCAAATTGGCTTTAATTCGATGATTAGAATATGACATTTTAATTTGTTCCTAGAGAAAACAAATACCAAGGTTTGCATGAATTACATCTGAAATTTGATGATGAGATATCTACTCCAACATATTTAAAGTTTTTTGTGACTATTATACCTAATTATGGCCTTAAATCAAAAGGTGATTTGCCCAACAGAATCGCTATAGCAAATAACAATTTTATGTTTCATACAAATGTTATTTCTCTATTCACCAACCCCGAGAAAATGGATTATAGTTTTTATTTTAGAGAGTATGGTAAGCTCGAACTGCCAAATTTTGTTACGAAAAATTATTCAAATGGGACTATAGCAGGATTCGCGACTGAGGATTCAATTGGAGAATATAATATTGAGCTAGTTGGAGTTGATGATTCATTTTTGGAGACAGTGATTTCATTTACCTTGAGAGTTTAACGTAATTTTAAATTAATATTCATTAAATCTATAGCTTGCTATTATAAATGTTTATTATGCTGGGGAGCTGACTATAATATGTGTACTAAATGCAAGCCAGGCTTTTACTTTTATAAAGGAGAAGTAAGGTTTTTAATAATGCTATAACATACTATCTAGTGTGTGGATACTTGTATTGTTGGCACTTATTAAGATTCATAAAATTATTGTTAAAACTGTCCATAATAATGTTTATACTGTACTGGAGGGAATTTTCTTAAAGAGTGCTAACTATGTGAGAAGGGATTTTTCTATTTTGAAAATGGTTGCTACTCATAATGTCCATAAGGCTATTATGAAGATAACATTGACTCATCATGTAAATGTAACAATTTAAAAAATTTAACTTATTTTTAAGTGTGCCATCCTTCCTGCAATGATTGCTTTGGCCCAAAATCTTCACAATGCAGTAATTGTACAGAATTATTTTAAAGTAATGAGTTCGGTATTGTTACTAGGCAAGGATATTACTTGAGTAATACTGCTTGCATTATTCCAAAATGCAGCAAAGGATAATTCTTTAAATGGGAAACTAATCTTTAAAATGGAGTCGTGAATGGCTAATGCGAAAATTGCCATCCAAGTTGTAAGAACTGCATTGGCTTTGGTGAGTTCTAATGCTTGGATTGTTACCTAGGTTATGAATATATATCAGAGAACAGAACTTGCATCAAATGTGAAGATATACTAGGAATGTTCACCAACGAAGAGATGGAATGTGAAGATTTGTGTGGCGATGGTATAATAGTTGATAAGAACTGTGATGATGGGAATCAAAATAATGGCGATGGATGCAGTAATAAATGTGAAGTTGAAGCTGGATTTAGTTGTCCATTTGCAAATTATACATGCCATGAAATTATTCCACCTTTCCTCACTATAACATCTATTACTTAATTAAATCTTATCATGCTAGAATTTTCAGAACCTATAAAAATAGAAAATGAAATTGTTTTTACTCCTGAAAATCTAAAAATTGAAATTAAAGGCTCAAAACTTGATTACAAATTTGATTGGAGAATAGTTGAATAAAGTAAATAATAGCTAGTTCCAGGTAGAAAGATTGATAAATTTTAGATAATTTTAAGTGAGATGAAATAAAGTCTTTATGGGTCAGAAGAGATTAGAGTGTCATTTTAAAATTCAACCCTTATAAAAGATCTTGCAAATAATACTTTGCTAGATTAGTATGCCAGCACTAATCCATATCCATTTACTTATTTGTCACCAGAAGAGAAAAAGGTTTCAACGAGTGGAGGTTAGTCACTTTAATACTCAGTGATGTCTTTTTTCAGTATAAATTTGCTTTTAAAGTTCGTACTCAATTCATCGATGTAATACCTCTGGGGTCTAGTACATGCTCTATAAGTTTTCACATACTTACTGTATATAGATATTGAGTTTCCTCCACAAGTATCTATGTTTACAAGCTATTTAACAATTGCAAGTGGTGACATTGATCTTTAGAGCTTTGTTCCTTCAGTAATGAAGATGATAATCATTGAAGAAGATCTTTATGAACCTATTGACTCCTAAAAGTTTTATTACAAATTCTAGGCTGATAATCTAACTCCTTATGTAGCAATTAGTTACGGTGAGAAAATAAGTTTATGGATGGTTTCTATTTTAGTGATACTCCCCTTTGCCTTGATTTTAAGCAAAAAATTTAAGACTGTAAAGTTATTCTAAAATCTAATCTAAGGATTCTTCTATAATGTACCCTTGAGAACATTTATAGAGTTGTATCTAGAACTGATATTGATAGTTTTGATAAATACCTAATTCGTCAAATTCTCTAACCGATCACAAATTTTTGCATCAATTACTTTATTTTTTGTGGGATCTTTTTCAATACTTTTGCCATTTCTACTTATGACTGCGATTTTTTAAAATAGAAAAAATATTGAAAAACGTAGATGGATAAATTCACTTGGAATACTGACCGAAGACTTGCAATCAGATCATTTATTGCAAATCTACTATTACCCACTGTTCATATTTTAAAGATTAACTATATGCGCAATTCTTGTGTTTGCTTTTAGTTACCCACTCATTTAATGTGCGATGGCGCTTGCTTGCAATTTCACTATGATAATCTACCTGATAAATATAAAACCATTTAAACAAGAAAATTTGCAAGCTACAACAGTCCTTGACGAAGTAATCATAATGCTAATCATAATAATCTTCACTCTTTTAACTGTGAATGATTACAACGTAGATGAGAGGAAAAATTATGGATGGATAATTGTAGCTCTAATAGCTTTTAGTATAATTAAGAACTTCAGTGTTGCAATTTACTTTGGCTGCAGCAAGGCTAGTTAATCGTATTAAAATATATTCTTGCAGGAGGATAAAGAAATAGATTCACCTCATTCAAGCGACAATGAATCTGTATTAAGTTTTGGGTCAGAGACTTTTGATGGTCATTAAAATGGTAGAAATAGAACTAAAAGATTTAAAAATCTTTTGAATATAAATACAATAAATGATGATAGTCCGAGAAAAGCAAAGGAAATAACATTTTAATGAAATGCTTTTGACAAAATATTCAATCACGATATTAACTGATAAAAGTTTAATTATATAATATTTGTGATTATCAATATTTTTACAACTAAGTGATTAAGATCAGTGGGGTTTTGGGGTTTTGGGGTTTTGGGG
>CCKQ01015620.1:0-11591 GCA_000751175.1 Stylonychia lemnae
CCCCAAAACCCCAAAACCCCAAAACCCCAAAACCCCTTAATGCAAATTTATATAAATGATTGCTGAATAAATAATTAACTTGAAGTGTTAAAAGCAATGAATATATGTTAACGCTATGAGTCTTATATAAAGGGTTCGAAAAGTAGTATTTTCAAGCAACGTTATTAGATGGCTTATCTAAATCCTAAGCTTTCTTAGCATCATCCTTGGGTACGGGTGCTGGTTGAGATTTACCTTTGTTGTAGTTATCGTTCTTGGTGATGAAATCATGTAGACTAGCTGGTTGTCTGTTGCCACCAACCTCTTCATCAACCAGGTAGCAGTGAAGAATTGAATTAGCTGCGAAAGAGTAAACTGATAGGAAAACTGAGGCTAGGATGTAGGCTATGATGCAAACCACAATAATTGGGAAAACTGGAGAATAAATCTTGTCTTTCAAATCTGAATTCATCATGATTAGATAGGCAATCCACCCAGAGAAAATGATGATGAGAGCCTTACCAACGAATATAAGAATGGCTCCGATGCTTGTAATGATTGAAAATCTAGCAACATTTCTAACAATCAAGCAGAAAGTCAGCCAAGCAGCTGAGCAGAAGTTTTTGTTAGTGAGGGCAATTTGAATATAAGCGTTCTTAGTGATGAACTTGACACAACAGTCAAGACACCAAATGAAGCATCTGAGGCAGCAGATAACACATTTGGTACATGGGTTGTTTGGAATAATCTTTTCGTATTTCTTTCTCAAGTACTCGAAAGCAAGCTTGATCATTTGCATAATGGCAATGATAAGAGCGCCAAATGCAATTGAACCCATGTGATATCTAAAGATCCATCTGAATCCAGTACTGAGAGATGCCTTTGCCTTGTCGTCACCTTGTCCACCATGCGAAAAGTACCAGACGCAAGTTGTAGCAGCAATAATAAATTAAGCACATCCGATGATGAATGCACTGACCCAGAATAAACCAAAAAGATGATAAATCCAGACATATCTAGTAGTACTGTTCCACTCAATATCAGCTAATGGAAGTCCTTATCTCTTGACTGGGTCGCCTACTGAGAACACCCAAATAGCAGAGAATATCCAGAATGTTACCCACACTGCAATAATAAAGAAGAATATAAAAGGCACAAAGAATATCTGAGGGGTATTTCTAACAAAGTCAGAGGCTGCTTCCATAATAGCTATTCCTAATCTGATTCTTGAACAACAGCATAGAAGTATGATGGAATACAGTCCACATAATATCCATAGTAAAATACCCATACCCCTCATTACTGATCTAGTGTGATCTCCTGATTCATATCTGTCCCCCAGATAGAAAACATAAAAACCTCCACCAAGAAGAAGAGCAAATATCAATACAAATGATATGTAGAGAAGTGGTTTGGCAGCACATCTTAGCAAGAATAAATAGATTAGACAAAGGACCAATGAAATGCCAAGCATAATTAGGAAAATATACCAAGCAGTTCCGAGATCTCCCATATATCTTCCTAGATTTCCACTGGACACATTTTCCAATAGATAGTCTTTGGCAGTTGTTATGTTAGGTAAACAGAATCTTGATAGATCTAAATCGTTATATAAGTTTAATAATAGTGAATAATTACATCCATAAGTGGAGAACTTCTATGCTTTGGGGCATGTAGTGTAAACCTTATTTGTATAGCAGATAGAGGTCTCACCATACTTGGGACAATTCTTTACACACACAGTCATATCAATGACTTGTCTATTTGTCGCACTAAACTCATCTATTCTAGGCCAGAACAGATATGAATAAGCAGTCAAGTTTCCAGAGCCACATTGGTTTCCTGATAAAATATGATACTTGAAATATACCTGAAGAGTCGTAGGGATTGATAAGTTTCGTGGGATCACCCTTGTAATAGCCATAGGCAGCGGTGGCGAACATACCACAGAAGAATAAGAAAAATATCAGACACATGAGCACATCTGTGCATGATCTATCCATCACCATACCTTGCTTGATTCCATCAGGAGTCTTGTTTTTTTCATCATTCTATTATGAAGGTTTGTTATGATTTCGAAAGATAATCAAGATTGAATAGTATATTGAAGGATATATTTAGGAGTGTGATACTTACAGCCTGCTTGACATCCTTTTCGGCATAGCCTGAATCACCCGAACACATTTTATTTCAATAATAAAATTAAACTATTATTTGTCTTTAGATATTATAACTACCCTCTAGATTTAAAATTGATATCATCTTCTAACTATTAAGCTAATTAAAATATTAGACCTTGGACGATGGCTTGAAAACAAATTAAATAATTGAGTTATAATTATTAATAATTTTTCTATGTCAGATAATACTATTGCAGAGTTAGTTTTCAAGCAACTTCAAGAAGTCCCTGAAAATACTAGATGCTTCGACTGCGGTAAGTAACATTTGAAAGTGAACCTCCCTTTATTATTACCAATCATTGAATAGCATTTTAATGAATAATTTATAGGTTCTTCCCATCCATCCTGGACATCAATCAGCAATGGTTCATTTATATGTCTGAATTGCTCAGGCATCCACAGAAGTCTAAGTGTTACTTACAGCACAGTACGCTCATTAAACTTAGATTCATGGTCTGAGAAGCAACTTAAAATGATGTCATGTGGTGGCAACAAGCTTCTTTACGAGTACTTCCAAGGCTATGATCTTAATGAAGAAAGTGTTCAAATGAGATATAGAACTAAGGCAGCTGAATTTTACAGATCTAGAGTAAGTTTACACTATTCGATAAATATCCCAAACTACAATGATATAATGCCTAAATTTATCAAATACTAATTAACTATTAATTTGTAGCTACGATGCCTTGCCGAAGGTGTACCTTTCAACGATGAAAAACCAGGTTATGATAAGGGAAGAGAAGTGATTATTGAACAGTCTAGATCTGCTGCTGAGATTATGCAAAATAACCCACCTTTCTAAAACAACAATTAATAATAAGAGCAATAATAATCAGGATGGTTCTCAAATCCAATTATGACTTCCCTATGGGGCTACACAGCAAAAGCACTTGAGAAGGGTTAACAAGCGGTGACTGTCGTAGGTTCTAAAGTTTAGGAAAAATTAGATGGCACTGGCATCGCTGAAAATGTCTCAAGCCTGTTGAATACTGCTACTGAAAACACAAAGGCTTTTGGATCGAAGATTATGGAAAAGGGAGCAGAAACCTATGAATCGGCTTAGCAAATGGCTAAATAAGAATAATATTGAGCAAAAAAAGGAAGGCAATCAGAGAAACTAACAGAAGAACTTTAAAGAGTTCGAGCAAGAAGAAGATTAAAAAGAAGAGGATGACTTAGAATTAGAAATCAATAAGAAGTAGAAAATTTCCAGCTTTAAAGAATAGTATAAATCTAAATACTCTGATAGTGAGGACTCTGACGACAGCTATTTCCTTAAAAAGCAACCAAGTAATACTCAAAAGTAATCTTAGAAAAACTTAGTGTAAGAGGAAACTATTACGCTCAAGACACAAGAATCGAATTTAGATGAAATCTAAAGACTCAAAAACAAGTATAGATTCACCTCTTCCGATGAAGATGAATCAGAGCAAGAATAAGTTAAAGAATTAAAACAATAAATCAAATTTTAAGAGGAATCAAAAGTAAAACCTAATTTATCTATCTCGAGATAAAGTTCTCAGACATTGCGGTAATCTGAATTCAAAGAGGATAGTAAATCCTCATAAAGTTTAGAAGATGAATAATTTAAAAGATTCTAAGAAAGGGAAAGACAGCTCTAAATTTAATAACAATAGATACTACAGCAGTAAGAATAGTAAAACTATCAAAGATAGTTAATGCAATAATAACAGTCAGACGAACTAGATAAATTTGCTGAAATCAAGAACAGGCCTAGCTTAATTTCTTAGAAAAAATCTAAAAGAAGGAATAATAACGACAGTGATGATGAAGATGGGAGTGAGCTAGATTTTTACCAATTGTCAGATATAGATACCTCAAATCTTTTACAAAGCACTGTGAAGAAGTAACGATAAAATGAAGATTTGGAAAAAAGTAGAGACTATTAGGATTCTCAATAGGATGAATAATAATTTGATGATGACATAGATGATCATCCAATTCTTAAATCTTCCATTGCTAAGGTCGCTTCACTACTTGATTCTTAAGTACTAAACTATGACAGATTGCTTTCTGACAGATCTGAAACAAGCATTTAAAAACAAAATGGGCGAATAGAATAAAACTTGAATGAAAAACATTTTAGCTCAAACGAAATAACTTTCAACGATTTAAATTCTCTTAGCTCTTCTAAAAATGATTAAACTTATTAAAACCAGCAACAAAGAGTTCCCTATCATAAAGATTAATAAGAATAGAGAGATGAGAGATTAGTCATTCCGAGATAAAATTCTAGTCTTAAGCAATAACAGCCTGTTTATCAAAGTGTTATTAAGGAAGAAGATCTAGAGGAATCTTCAATAATGAATGAATCGCTAAACTATTCATCATAAGCCTCAAATTAAAACATGGGATCATCATATCTTTAATCAAAACTCTCAAATTTGAGACATTAAACCTTTAACTATGAAGAGAAGAATACTAATAAAAACATAAGTATGAAAGAAAACAAAGAAAATTATAGAGTAAATTCTTTAGAAAATAAAACTATTTAGAATCCAAGAATTAATGCAATGATAATTAGATTACTTTTAGAAAAGAAGGAATAAAAAAAGGTTTAATAAGGATTCAATAAATGGAAAGAATTGTAAATTAAAGGTGTTTATGAGAGCAAATTAAAAAATGCAGCAATGATGGTTGATAAAATGTCTAAATTCTCGAGAAGTTTTATATCCTTGAACTCTTTGAGTTAAATTATATAAAAGAACAAGCAAAGAGTAATTGCAAAATCTTTTATTAAATGGATCAAGAATACAGCTCCAAAATAAATTGCAAAGTAGCAAGATTCATCAAATGATAAAGAATTTATCAGACAATTGCAAGATCAACTAAATTAAAAAGACTAAGAGATTTATAAGATGGAATAGATGTTCAAAGAGTACTCAAATTGGAAATAAAAGCTTGAACAAATAGAGTAAAAAATGAAGTAAGAGTGTGATTATTGGAGATCTTCATGCGAAAAATTGTAAAAAGAAAATGAGAAACTATAAAAAGAAGCTATCAAAATAACGTAAAATCTAATGGAAAGGACCAAGGATATTGAATCAAAATAGATTACAATAGATTCATTGTAGAAAAAGCTTAAACAAGCTAAAAGCTAGGCTGTTCCCTTAGACACTGTTGAAGAAGTGGTATGTTAAAGCTGTAAAAATAGCCTGGAAGAATCATAAATATTTACAGGCAGACTATCAACTAATAGAGGGGGTGTCGAGCATTAATACTCCTAATAAGATTTCGCTATTATAAATCAGTTAAATGAAAAATTAGGTGAACTAGAAAAGCAAGTTATGATATATAGAGAGAGGGTCCATTATCATGAAAGCATTGAAGAGGAACTTAAAAAGAATATAGAATCTTAAGTTGATGTAGTATTGAAAATGGAAGAGGAAAGATTATTGCTACTTAAGGAAAACAAGGAAATGAAAAATAAAACTTAGCATCTAACATTTGAGAATGATGACTACAAAGCTAAGATTAACCTCTTTGAAAAAGAACTTGAAGAGTTGCAAGAGTAGATCAGAGAACAATAGTAGCTTTCTGAAAAGATGATGCAAGAGAGAGAGTCTTCTTAACAAAAATAAAGTAAACTTGATGAAAGCGATGAAAGTGATTCATAATCATAATATTCAAAAGTCATAAATAAAGAAAATAAAACATCCAATACCTCAATAATAAAAAAGAAGCCAAATGCACTAACTAACAAATCTAAAGTAAAAAAACCAACTCAGTTAAAGTTCCAATCCACTAACTAGTCTAAAATCGGAGAAAACTCTGCAATATTTAGTTCATCATTAAAATAAGCGATTTAATAGTCTGAAAATGATACCAAATCAAAATATGGAGCAGAACCAATCAATAAATAACTCGTTACTGATAACCAACTTCTTACGAATGAATTAGTTATGATGGGAAGAGAAATATCTAAACTGAAGGCAGAGCTTAGAACTACACAAGAGACTTTAAAGAAGTCTGAGAAAGAAAAATACGATTGCAGGAAAAATCTTGAAGGTAAAGATACTGCTGTTGAAAAACTTAGAAAAGAAAGGGATGAACTATGGGCTGTAGTCAATACTGATAAATACAAAAATCTAAGAAACTTAGAACAAGATAAGGAAAAAATTGAAAAGAGCAAATAAGATTTAGAAAATTAGATCATTTAACTAAAAGATCAAATTCAGATTTAATAAGATTAATTATAGAAACAAGAAATAAGAGTTCAGGAGCTAGATTTTACTAGCACTCGTCTCAAGGAAAAAGATTTCTAGAGAGAGAAACTTCTTGAAGCATTGGATGAAAAGACTAGAAAAGCAGAAATTGAACTAAATCAATCCAAGTCCTGTATGTCTTAATTGCATGAAGAAAATGAATAGCTAAAGCAAGAAAACATGAAACTTAAGAAAGATGTAGATTGGCTTGCAAATTCAGCTAAAAATAACAAACTATAAGCTGAAAGAGCGATCAATGATCTTGAAGCTTATACTAAAATATTGAGAGGAATGGAGAAGAAATTAGCAGAAGTTGAGATAGAGAAAGAAAGTAAGGAAGCTGATCTAAGGGAGCTCAGGACAAGAAAGATGGGAATCACTTAGTAGGCTTAAATAAACTAAATACCTGCATAGTCTTTCTCAATGATTAACTAGAGTCTCTTGAGTGGGCAGCAAATTAATTCAAACTAATGGCACAACATTTCACAGTAGTAAATTCCTTAGCCTTATATGACTCAAGGTTAATAGTAATCTTTATAAATGTGGTAACAATAAAATTAATAGCCTTTGCCTAATGTGATGCCTAGAAATATTCCATAGCCTCATTAACCTCCAACAAGATTCCAATGAGAATAAGTAGGATTAATCTTTAATTTTATAAACCTGATAATTGCTAAAATTTCCATTATTTGGGGTTTTGGGGTTTTGGGGTTTTGGGGCCCCAAAACCCCAAAACCCCAAAACCCCATAATGATAGATAAAGTCAGATCAATAAATTCTGGGAAATAAATTTAAATTTGAATTGCTTTAAAATGTCCCTTGTAGATCAATTTTTGGCGGATGATAACGAGGAGTTAATCCAATATACTCAACCAGCAGCTGTGATTTCAACTTAGTCTATGAACAAAAACTTGAGTTCCACAAACTTTAAGTAGCAAATTGAAAATAATAGTCATGGTCAATCAAATAGTGGCAGTGCTTCTGGTGTATCGAGGAAACAGATGCTCTAAGACTTTAAAAAGAAATATAATTTCTATAATGATTCTTCATCTGAAGAGGAAATAGATGAGTAGGATTATAGCAAGAAGGAAGATAAAGATGAGGAATCAGATTTAGATTAAGAAAGCAAAGAAGTAGAAAATTATGATGAAGAGGAGCAGGAATAAAAGGATCAGGAGCATTAAAAATATGAGGAAGATGAAGAGGAGGAAGAGGATGATGAGGCTAGCGAGATTTAACATAAAGACTTCAGAAAATACAGAAAATTTAGTGATGAGTCTGAAGACTATGAAGACCAAAAGAAAGAAACTAATGAATCGGCTTAGAAATATGTAAATAAGAATAATATTGAGCAAAAAAAGGAAGGCAATCAGAGAAACTAACAGAAGAACTTTAAAGAGTTCGAGCAAGAAGAAGATTAAAAAGAAGAGGATGACTTAGAATTAGAAATCAATAAGAAGTAGAAAATTTCCAGCTTTAAAGAATAGTATAAATCTAAATACTCTGATAGTGAGGACTCTGACGACAGCTATTTCCTTAAAAAGCAACCAAGTAATACTCAAAAGTAATCTTAGAAAAACTTAGTGTAAGAGGAAACTATTACGCTCAAGACACAAGAATCGAATTTAGATGAAATCTAAAGACTCAAAAACAAGTATAGATTCACCTCTTCCGATGAAGATGAATCAGAGCAAGAATAAGTTAAAGAATTAAAACAATAAATCAAATTTTAAGAGGAATCAAAAGTAAAACCTAATTTATCTATCTCGAGATAAAGTTCTCAGACATTGCGGTAATCTGAATTCAAAGAGGATAGTAAATCCTCATAAAGTTTAGAAGATGAATAATTTAAAAGATTCTAAGAAAGGGAAAGACAGCTCTAAATTTAATAACAATAGATACTACAGCAGTAAGAATAGTAAAACTATCAAAGATAGTTAATGCAATAATAACAGTCAGACGAACTAGATAAATTTGCTGAAATCAAGAACAGGCCTAGCTTAATTTCTTAGAAAAAATCTAAAAGAAGGAATAATAACGACAGTGATGATGAAGATGGGAGTGAGCTAGATTTTTACCAATTGTCAGATATAGATACCTCAAATCTTTTACAAAGCACTGTGAAGAAGTAACGATAAAATGAAGATTTGGAAAAAAGTAGAGACTATTAGGATTCTCAATAGGATGAATAATAATTTGATGATGACATAGATGATCATCCAATTCTTAAATCTTCCATTGCTAAGGTCGCTTCACTACTTGATTCTTAAGTACTAAACTATGACAGATTGCTTTCTGACAGATCTGAAACAAGCATTTAAAAACAAAATGGGCGAATAGAATAAAACTTGAATGAAAAACATTTTAGCTCAAACGAAATAACTTTCAACGATTTAAATTCTCTTAGCTCTTCTAAAAATGATTAAACTTATTAAAACCAGCAACAAAGAGTTCCCTATCATAAAGATTAATAAGAATAGAGAGATGAGAGATTAGTCATTCCGAGATAAAATTCTAGTCTTAAGCAATAACAGCCTGTTTATCAAAGTGTTATTAAGGAAGAAGATCTAGAGGAATCTTCAATAATGAATGAATCGCTAAACTATTCATCATAAGCCTCAAATTAAAACATGGGATCATCATATCTTTAATCAAAACTCTCAAATTTGAGACATTAAACCTTTAACTATGAAGAGAAGAATACTAATAAAAACATAAGTATGAAAGAAAACAAAGAAAATTATAGAGTAAATTCTTTAGAAAATAAAACTATTTAGAATCCAAGAATTAATGCAATGATAATTAGATTACTTTTAGAAAAGAAGGAATAAAAAAAGGTTTAATAAGGATTCAATAAATGGAAAGAATTGTAAATTAAAGGTGTTTATGAGAGCAAATTAAAAAATGCAGCAATGATGGTTGATAAAATGTCTAAATTCTCGAGAAGTTTTATATCCTTGAACTCTTTGAGTTAAATTATATAAAAGAACAAGCAAAGAGTAATTGCAAAATCTTTTATTAAATGGATCAAGAATACAGCTCCAAAATAAATTGCAAAGTAGCAAGATTCATCAAATGATAAAGAATTTATCAGACAATTGCAAGATCAACTAAATTAAAAAGACTAAGAGATTTATAAGATGGAATAGATGTTCAAAGAGTACTCAAATTGGAAATAAAAGCTTGAACAAATAGAGTAAAAAATGAAGTAAGAGTGTGATTATTGGAGATCTTCATGCGAAAAATTGTAAAAAGAAAATGAGAAACTATAAAAAGAAGCTATCAAAATAACGTAAAATCTAATGGAAAGGACCAAGGATATTGAATCAAAATAGATTACAATAGATTCATTGTAGAAAAAGCTTAAACAAGCTAAAAGCTAGGCTGTTCCCTTAGACACTGTTGAAGAAGTGGTATGTTAAAGCTGTAAAAATAGCCTGGAAGAATCATAAATATTTACAGGCAGACTATCAACTAATAGAGGGGGTGTCGAGCATTAATACTCCTAATAAGATTTCGCTATTATAAATCAGTTAAATGAAAAATTAGGTGAACTAGAAAAGCAAGTTATGATATATAGAGAGAGGGTCCATTATCATGAAAGCATTGAAGAGGAACTTAAAAAGAATATAGAATCTTAAGTTGATGTAGTATTGAAAATGGAAGAGGAAAGATTATTGCTACTTAAGGAAAACAAGGAAATGAAAAATAAAACTTAGCATCTAACATTTGAGAATGATGACTACAAAGCTAAGATTAACCTCTTTGAAAAAGAACTTGAAGAGTTGCAAGAGTAGATCAGAGAACAATAGTAGCTTTCTGAAAAGATGATGCAAGAGAGAGAGTCTTCTTAACAAAAATAAAGTAAACTTGATGAAAGCGATGAAAGTGATTCATAATCATAATATTCAAAAGTCATAAATAAAGAAAATAAAACATCCAATACCTCAATAATAAAAAAGAAGCCAAATGCACTAACTAACAAATCTAAAGTAAAAAAACCAACTCAGTTAAAGTTCCAATCCACTAACTAGTCTAAAATCGGAGAAAACTCTGCAATATTTAGTTCATCATTAAAATAAGCGATTTAATAGTCTGAAAATGATACCAAATCAAAATATGGAGCAGAACCAATCAATAAATAACTCGTTACTGATAACCAACTTCTTACGAATGAATTAGTTATGATGGGAAGAGAAATATCTAAACTGAAGGCAGAGCTTAGAACTACACAAGAGACTTTAAAGAAGTCTGAGAAAGAAAAATACGATTGCAGGAAAAATCTTGAAGGTAAAGATACTGCTGTTGAAAAACTTAGAAAAGAAAGGGATGAACTATGGGCTGTAGTCAATACTGATAAATACAAAAATCTAAGAAACTTAGAACAAGATAAGGAAAAAATTGAAAAGAGCAAATAAGATTTAGAAAATTAGATCATTTAACTAAAAGATCAAATTCAGATTTAATAAGATTAATTATAGAAACAAGAAATAAGAGTTCAGGAGCTAGATTTTACTAGCACTCGTCTCAAGGAAAAAGATTTCTAGAGAGAGAAACTTCTTGAAGCATTGGATGAAAAGACTAGAAAAGCAGAAATTGAACTAAATCAATCCAAGTCCTGTATGTCTTAATTGCATGAAGAAAATGAATAGCTAAAGCAAGAAAACATGAAACTTAAGAAAGATGTAGATTGGCTTGCAAATTCAGCTAAAAATAACAAACTATAAGCTGAAAGAGCGATCAATGATCTTGAAGCTTATACTAAAATATTGAGAGGAATGGAGAAGAAATTAGCAGAAGTTGAGATAGAGAAAGAAAGTAAGGAAGCTGATCTAAGGGAGCTCAGGACAAGAAAGATGGGAATCACTTAGTAGGCTTAAATAAACTAAATACCTGCATAGTCTTTCTCAATGATTAACTAGAGTCTCTTGAGTGGGCAGCAAATTAATTCAAACTAATGGCACAACATTTCACAGTAGTAAATTCCTTAGCCTTATATGACTCAAGGTTAATAGTAATCTTTATAAATGTGGTAACAATAAAATTAATAGCCTTTGCCTAATGTGATGCCTAGAAATATTCCATAGCCTCATTAACCTCCAACAAGATTCCAATGAGAATAAGTAGGATTAATCTTTAATTTTATAAACCTGATAATTGCTAAAATTTCCATTATTTGGGGTTTTGGGGTTTTGGGGTTTTGGGG
>CCKQ01015679.1:0-12767 GCA_000751175.1 Stylonychia lemnae
CCCCAAAACCCCAAAACCCCAAAACCCCGTTTGATAAAATCAATGTAAATAGTAAAATCTAAATTTATTTAGTATAATCATTTTAATCAAGTTTTCTTTTTTCTTTTATTTAGAGTCTTATCAAACCCTTGTTTTTCAAATGGACTTAGTCCACTTTATAACTACGAATTTACCTACTTATCAAATCTCTCATCAGGCTCTTAATGATGAAAATACTAACTCAAGTTCAATTGACTTTAGGTCGTATTATTTAGATAATCCCCTGTTTCATCAATTAATGAAGAGTTAATGGTCTGATTTCTTTGAGCTAGTTGCATATTTAATGATATTTGAAATTCCCTATCAAGATTTAACTATTATTTGCTAGCTTTTTCTTCCGATGTTTTTTAATTAGTATGATTCTTGTTTATATTATTAGTCAAATTTTCTAATTACTTTTGATTATCTTTATCCTTACTTTGCTTTAAATTCTTCCTATTCAAGTAAGCTCTAATTGCTTTTAAGATTTATTTAAGCGATTTTTATATCTGAAACCCACTTTTTATCAATACAGTTATTAAATGAATCGCTAATACTGAAAGGGCTAAATAAACCATCATCCACCCATCAGCTTCCCATTATTATTCATCAGCGATTGGTCTTTTGAAATTGTAGGCAAATCCAAAGGCTGCACCAGTTAAAACTTCTGTCAATATCATGAGAATATTCCTGTAAACTTATTCATAGGGCATTACCACCACATAGTACAAAAGAACTAAAAATGTCTTTGAGCAGCATAGACCCAATTAAATTGAAGGATAATTTGGTAAGAAAACCAATATCACTATATAAACTAATCTTCTGAAGTAGAACATGGATATACTTATTTAGCATAGGATTTTACCTTTTTCAATTCTTGTTCCATCTAATAACTACTCATATCTTTGCAAGAATTCTTCTTTATCAAAATTATTTCGGTTCTTCTAGAAGATGTAAAATATTATTTATGGTATCATGACTGTTAGTAAGACTCCAATCAACCCAAAAACAGATACAATCCTTTAGGAACTGTTATTAAATTAAAGCTAAATTTAATTGAACAAAGATATATTACATGAAATATATTGATGAAAGATAGCAGTCCCATTTCAAGGTACATCTCTTGCACCATTTTCATCAGAGTATTATATCTATACATTCTTTCAACTTTCCTAAATATATCACAGTATCTATGCTTGACCCTAACAGATATTATATAAACAAAAGGGTATGCTGCCAAAAGCTTTATCCATAATGATAATCTATAAGTGTAAACAAACAAAAGCATTGAAGTTTAAAACCTTAAATCAGTTAACATCATCAGCAACAAAAAATTAAAGAATAAAAGATATCATAATTTTCAAAAGCCTTATTAAATGGTTAGTCGTCAACATTAGTTCTATTAACTAAGTATTCAGTAAGAGGATCTTCTGAATCACTCGGATTAAGATTTAAATAGCCTAAGTAGTTGAAAACAGTCATCAAGTTTGGAGGAAATTCATAATCAATTAAGGGGAGGTAAAATAGTATCTGCACTGAATTGATAGCCTCAAATACCTAGCCAACACTCTCTCCAAGAAATAAGGCGATCATAGCATTGCTAGTTAAAGATACTATGACTATCTTAATAGCACTATCAGCTTAACCTTATATCATCTTTTTCTATTCTGGATCCATTTAAATCTTCTAAGTTAAAGACACTTAATTAGTTAGGGTATTAGCCAAGGTATTATTAAATTCGTCAAAGAATAAATCATCATTCAGAAACTCAACTTGCAGAAAGATGTAGTTATTTTTTATTACACTTAGTTAGTAACTTAGGCTTATTTTAATCAGACCTTTGTCCTTGAATTCTTTGCCAAGATTGCAAGTTAATTTATATTATACGATCATTGGTATACTGCCCTCTTTCAAAAAGTGAATTGTGATGTCATCTTTAGTCAAGGTAGTTTTGTTTGTAAATGACTTTTAATCCCCTTGAAGGACAATTATTCTATTCTCTTAAATAGATGAGATTTAGAATGATGGGCCGATTAAATCAAAGCATTTAGAGGGCTAACCCTAGCAGTCATAGCTCTTTTCAATCTTACAATTTTAATTGCAGCCGTCTCCGTCAATCTGATTTCCATCGTCACATTCATTTTTGCCTAAAATCAATCCATCTCCACATATTTCATCACATTTTCCTCCAAGCTTACCTCCTGAATTTGGAATGAAAGGAAAACTTAAACCACTTTCTTTGCTGTCACAAAATATACAAGCATTTCCATCTTATTGGTATCCTCTCTCGCACGATAAACAATTTTTAGTTTAATTAATGCATGTCTCACAAGGGTATTCACAAGGAATGCATTCATTAATTATCTATTTAGTTCTTTTGAGAAAAAATCTTACAAAGTCAGGAATTTGATAAGGTTCTTAGCAAACTAATCTCTTGCATGAGTTCTAAAGTGGAAGAAAGAAATAGCCTGGCTAGCACTAAGAGCAATTGTTACTTGTAGGGCCAAAACATATTTTGCAGAACTTAATACAAGAAACGCAGGATTAGTTTGTTTCATTATAAAAGGTACCCTCAGGACAATTTATAATGCAATTCTAATCTTCTTTTATGTATAAGTGAGATGTGTTCTTGCAAGTTGAGCAACTATTCACATCACTCTCACTACATAAGCAAAGGGGTTTTTTGCAGTCTAAACAAAATTATTGGAAGCTTATACTTACTGTCACAGGTTTTATTTGTAGTTCTTATCATTCCATAGGGGCACTCATTCATACAGGTATTGTTAAACAAAAAGAATCCCTCCTCACAAATTGCGCACCCTATGTTTTTCATGGCAAATACGCCTGCTTCACATTTGTGATATACATCAAAGCACTGTAAAGTTTAGTTGTCAAGTATTTATTAGGTTTAATTGCACTTAATTTATTGATCAACAAAAGGGCCAGTACATAGTTAGAAGGCATTGTCCTTCATGCAACTTCCATAAAAATCACACTAGAGCCCCAATCTTCTAGAGTAGGGATCTTAACAGAAAAGCTAAGTTTTCATTTACTCTTAGTCATAAGTTTAGTCAGCAAATAACTCTCTATAGTAGACGTACTAAAATTCTTAGTCAACATAAAACTAGGTCACATTTTCAGAATGAGCATAAGCAGTATTGGTTAATATTTTGTTTACAGAATCATCAAACCTTAAATACATGACTAATTGCTAATGAATCCATCTCTTTGGATCAGTAGAATGCAAGTTTATCACACCATCTACTATATCCATTGATAATATTGATTCCCACATTTTAAATGCTCTAATCCAAAAAGTATCACCTGGGGATGCTTGGAAAGTAAGTTTAAGAGTATTATTCGGGGGAAATCTAAAAGCAAGTAATAAACTTGAGTCTCTTAGTTAAGCCAATTTGCTTAATCTGTTTTAACTGGGATCATCATTTTGATATTTATTTATTTGATAATTAGCGTACTGCGCATCTTCATTGTAGCGGATTGCAATATGAAACCAAGATTTAATGTGCGATCTATCATCAATCTTCACCTTTTTGAATACTACTGCATCTTACTTCATATAGTTCGTCATGTTTAATGCAAAATATTAGCCTGGTGTCAATTCTATTACGAATCTTTACTATAAACTTACTCTGGCAAATAAAGATATATCTTTTAGTAAAATCCACATAGATAGTGTGCAATTTTTCATTTACAAATTTACATCCAATTAAAGTGCTTTGTTTAGCTTTAGAAATCTATCTCTAGCTTAGCAATAGCCATAAATCGAGTATTTACTAATGCCTTCACATATAACTAATTTTTTCAAAGGCTTTTACCAGGCAATTTTTAAGAAATCTAAAGGTTCCTAGATATTATTAAGGCCTATTAAATCTTAATAGGTGTCACTGATGTCATCATACAAATAATGTCCAAAGGAATCATCCATCCTTAACTGGGCTACAAATATTCCAGAATTTAGAGAACCATCATAATAAAGTAATTTGTTGATATATTTCCGATACATCCTTAGAATATTTCCTGGATTTATGTATTCTTTCCAAATTTTTATTTCTCTCAAATATCCATCAAAGGCATTTACTTTCAAAAGCTGGTTAAATTACGCAGTAGAGGATCCATAGTCTATATTATTAGTATTTAATTCAGGACTTAACATGTCTGGGTTAAAGAGATAAGCTAGTCCTTGATTGCTGTCATATGCTGCAGCTGTGCAATTCCAACTGGTTAATGATGAATTCGCAATCGATTAAATGGAATTTGAGTTTCCTCTCATAGGTTTGAATCTCAATTATTAATTTAGTATACTAAATTAAGCCAAATTTCCCAAACTTAGAATATCTACTGAAGTAGCCAAATTTCTTGTAATTTGGTAGCAGAAGGTTATAGAATACTAGCTTCCAATTGAAAATTTGCTGATCTAAGCGATATTCAGATTAGCTGCAGGATTCGTATTAAAATACAAAGCTTTATCTTTTGATATATATGTTTATCCAACTTTACTCAAAGATGCTCCTAATGAGCCTCTTTGCTCGAAATCCCAAGAAAAAGTGTAACTCTCATTGCTAAATATTGTTTATCTTGAGTAAGTAGAATAATCATAGAGGTTATTTGTACTGGTATGAGGGTCATCAAATTTGTAATACAATAGCATATCATAATAATAGTGAGTCTTATCTAATTCTGAATCTTTGTATTGCATTATCAATCCTTTGGAAAAGGGTTAACTAAAAACTGCTAAATTTGCTATTTTTATCACAGATTAGGCATCTCCTGTGTTGCTAATGATCACATTAGTTATAACTATACTTTCATATGTATAAGTATCGCAAGAATTCGCTAAAAAGATTACTTCATCATTTACATATAATCTCCAATCCATTTTGAAAAACACCAAGGTGTATCTTAACCATTTACTAAACTTCATAGTAAATGCTTATTCGTGTGTAGTTTAAATTATATTACTTATATCAATGCAAGATAATCTTAGATTATTGTTCTAATACGATAGTTAGACCATTGCTGGAATTTATAATAAGATAATCTCATTTCGGGTATCACCCAGCTTTTCTATTGATATGTCAATTATTATTGTGGAGGAATATCCAATTTTCATATCACTAGCATTTAACACTAACTAACCACCGTGCAATACAAAAGCCATTAAAGGTAGACACCAAAAATTCCTATAAGTAGTTTGAAATTAGCATGTCTGTAAATAGACTGCTCCTGACAAATAGTCTATGATAAAAGTTATAAATGATTCGTAAATAATAAGTAGCTTTCTTACCTCTATTAAGTATTTTAGTTTTAGCATTTTTAAATTCATCTGCAATCATATCATATGGCAAAAAGTCTATTGAATAATAGGCATACTTATTAGTGACTGCATCCATCAAGTTAATCAGACCTGCTTTCCTTGCTTAAAAGTTATTTTGGCCATTACTAATTTTGAACATCTCTAGGTCAGTTAATTCTGGGTAGTGAATGCTTAACTGCTTAAACTACCTAAAATATGGTATTAATACACTGCATTTTATGCTTATAAGTTACATGAAGACATTCTACGGTAGCTCATAACTTCCATACTATAATATGAATTAGGTCATCTCAGGTATTTCTGATGTCTTGACTTAGATTTATGCTATCAGGTCTGTTCCAATGTAAAACTTTAGCGATCCTTTGCTCAGATCATAACTGAAAAACCAATATTGTATATAGGAAGGTTTTGAAATCATAGGTGATCCATATTAGTCTTGCCATTTGAAGTAGGTTTGAAAAGTCTGATTTACACTCATAACTTTCAACAGATCATTTATCTTGAAAAAATCTCCAACATACACTGATGTAGTAGCAACCTAGACAGCAATCGTGAAGCTAAGATCCTATTCTTATATTATAGGCTTCAAATACTCTGAGTAATTAAGTGTTACATAATTTGTGTATTTAGAGTAAGATATATATGAACCATCTATAATCATTTACAAATTAAAGTGAATTCGAATGAATATTTAATTACATTAGCAATCACCGTTTGAATCTATAAAAGTGTAACCTAAAGGGCAGACCATGTTCAGACTTCCATCATTAACTATTAGTGCATTAGAAAATGATTCAACTGATGTCTCAGTCCCACTTACATATTCTTTGATGTAATCATTATTAAACTAAAGATTATAAGTTAACATCAGAGTTATATTTTTCTGTAATTAGAAATGGAGATACCTTGTAATATAAGACTAAATTAGGTTCACCTTTGCTTAAAAGGCTGTATTAGGATCGCAATCTTAATTTAAAAGTACTAACTGCTTCATTCCAAATCCTGAATTCTCTCACCATTACTATTTTAGTAATATCCTTTTCATCTCCAACCCCAAATACTATTGGACAACTACTTAATCCTGGTAATCCTTGGGTAAAAGTGCCAAAGTTTGCAAACATTAAATAGGATCTAGTTGTCTTATTATGAGCATGGTTGATTATAGCTATATGAAGCCAATCATCATTCTCTTACTCACTTGAACTTGCTCTCAGATTTAGATTTCTAGCCTTTTCACTTATTGCAACTCTGAATATCCCTAATATATTGAAATAAGTTCAGAAAATTGTGAATAAAACTAACTCATTGAACTATTGACGCTGGAAATGTTGACGTTTAATCTCACTTGGCCATAATCTACATTGCAATTTAAATGCTTTAAAACAGTGAATTCCAAATCTAGAACAGCTATGAAATTAAATTAAGAGCAAAACAGAATTACCTATATCAACTTGAACATTTGCCCAAAATTCTACAGTCCAGTCTCTGGACAAATTAAACTTCGTATTATCAGTCAATTGAAGTTAATCACCAGATTAGTTAGATGGAAACACTCCTAAATATTTAGTTACTAAAGGTTCACAGGCTCCATTAGTGTTTTTAAAGAGTCCAACATTACAAAATAGTATGACTTCATCTAAACTGGACAACTGATGCAATTACTTCCATTAATGGTTTTGAGTTTCATGATCTTGAATCAAGCTTTAAATAATTTTAAGAATGAAAGAAATCTTAATGAGATTTACCTTGCTTCATATTAATATTTAGAGTAATCATAAACCATAAATCCTACTCCTTCGGCCAGGCTCCAACTACTTATCTGCACTAAATAAAGTTAAGATTAATCCAGTAATTAACTTACAAGTTCTAGGATAGACAGCTTAATATAATTCACCCTTAGTTTTTAGGCTTTATTTAACACTCACTATTTAAAAGTTTGCAATTACTGAGTGACATTACAAAGGACAGAATATTATGTTCTTGAAATTAAGAAAATTTTAAGTCCCAAATTATGAAGTATCAATATCATTTGTCAGTTTTGCATAGTCAATTAGAGTTTGCAATTTTTAAGAAGCACTATCAAAGATAATTGAGAATCTATGCCAATTTGAATCTTAAATAATGTAGATACTATCCCTATATAAATAAGTTGTAAATAGTTCATCTCTTAAACTTGATTTTAATTGTAGGTAAAAATTGTCACTTAAATTTGGTTCGCTAAATATCAACTAGATATCTTCAAAGTTAAGCTTCGCTAAATTTAGATTGGGGATATCTCTTCTTGTTAAAAACCAAAATGATAGTGTATATTCAGTTAGAATTCCTGTTATACTTTAATCTGGAATAGGCAAGACAAGGCTATGATATTAATCCGTATCAAAGCTTAGGTATCTAGCCTTAATACATCTAATACCATCGAATACCTCATCCATACCACATATCATTATAGTTGAATCTGCCATTCTTTTACAACTCAAATAGCTCTTCTGAAATGATAATTATCCTTGGTAAATAATTCTTAAAGCAAATATGGGTCCAATTCCAAAGTTATCTATATATAGTAGCATGCTATCTCTATGGTATAACCCTTTCAGGTCTTTTTTCAAATTATACTATATAAAACTAGGTAGCAAGGTTTCGGTCCATATTCTATATTATAGAATTAAGTAACTCCTTTGCTAGGGATCACAAACTAAATCTACTTTATCAATAGGTATCGGCTCCCCAGCTGTAGAATTAGATATAATTTTTCCGTTTCTGAAAAACATTAAGGTCCTTGTTGCATGACTATATGAGATAGTATAATGTTTCCAAGTATCAAATTCAACTGATTTTTAATATTTTACTTGATAGGATGGTCCACTTTATGGGTAAAATTCAAGCCTTGCTTCTGTATTTGAGGCAATGTGAGAAAACTTTAACCATTTTGAATGAACAAAAGCAACTTTGTCATTATTGTAATCTATTGACTTCCCGTAAAATTATAATGTCCAATTATCAATCTATTGACTTGGTTCAAAGTCTTTGAATAAAGGATGTTCCTCATCGAAAGTATAGATATAGTCTTCTACACCATGTCTAACTATAAAATTTATAATAATTAAATTTTACATTAATCATTAGAAATAGTGAGTTGATTAAAGTTTGGTAGATTTTTTGGCGGGAATACTTAATGTTCTATAAAATCTCCATAGCCTTTGTTGAAATAGATTCCATTAGTTGGAGTCTCCTCTAAGGGAAAATGAAATCTAAAATACTACTGTGCTACTTTTGTGTATCTCCTATGTTAAAATAAAAAATATGTCTTTGGATTGATTAAATTTACTTTAACTTGAAGTTTTAGACTTAACTAAAGGTAAGAACAACATTTGGTAAAATAGAGATATCTCTTATAGACATTTGCGTAGGTGAGAAATCTAATCGTGTCCCTCCAAACGTGACGTTTCCATCAAAATTCCAACTATTTGGACAATTAAACTGTTCAATAAATCCTGTACTCTATATTCAATAAAAATTTTGAAAAAATTACTTCAAAAAAAATGTTGAATTTTCCTTAATATCTTTAGAATGCATAATACGACCAGCTATATTGGGTCAGAGAGTAGCCATCAATTCTTTTTTCTCCATGGAATTAATGTATCAATTGTATATCATATGTAGACTAGTTATATGAATCAATTGTTTTCGATTCAGTTGAATAAAGTATTAATTTTTCGTCATCTATATCCAAAGTTATATTTTAATTTATTTTACCGTCAGTTGCAGTAGGGTTAAACTCAAATATAATGTATTATTCTGATTGCTTTTGCAACTAATAGTTAAAATAAACGAAACTGAAGTGTTACTGGTATTTATATAAACATCATAAATGCAAATTAGAAATTCTAATCCATTGGAGTATCAAGTGGTACATTCTTGAATTCAATTTTGTCTGAAGCTGCTGAAAAACTCATTGACACTTTATCTATAAACGTATAAGTTTTATATATCTTAATTTACTATAGCAAAGTAATGTTGTGGGATCAACAATTGTATATTCATTTGAACAAATAACAGGGGTAAAAGGATCGTAAGACCAATAAAAATCAAGTTGTCTGTCCGCTTTACTCTTTATGTGATTGATATAATTTTCGTTAAAATTGTCATAAATCCAAGGGGAATTTCCCTCTTTCAAGGTAAGGTACTGAATTGGTGCGTATCTTTGAAAAGATCCAACACTTCTAGAATAATAATAAATATCATTAACACTTAATTCCTCCTCCAAATAGTACATATCTCTAATAGCCACACCTTGCACTGAATTATCTTAGTAACATCCAAGCATTATTGTGGAAAGATCCGAATTCATGTAAAACTGATACTAAGATGATTCAATAGCCTTTTTATCTTTAAGAAAGATATTGGTAAAAGAATCTGCAATGAAGCCATTCGAACTATCCGAATTTTTTGTGAAGGTTATTTGATACCACCTATCTACACGAATCAAAGAATAACTATAGTCAAAATAGGCGATACCGTTCTAATATGAAATCAAAACATTATCTGAAACGTAGAGATTCAAGAACCCCATCGTAAGATCAAGACTATTTTTAGCACATATTAATCTATTGATTCCACTAGAAGATACTTTAGGAAGTCTTATCCAAAAATTGAAAGTATATTCCATAGGTTCGACAGTTCCATTGATCCTCATCAATTCCAAATCAGACTTCAATGAGTAAGACTGAAGTATTTTCTCATTATTTTGGCATTCTACTCCATTGAACACCATCCCAAAAAGGCAATCAAGATGATTTGCAGTAGTGGAGGACAGGGTTGAATAATTTATATTAAATAGTGATGTTTTAGAATAGCTCTGATCTAATAAGAATTAAAATGTGACCATTCCCTACATCTTCACATAACCAAGGAGACCCTTAATAGTGTGAGCATTTTCTATTCTTCGATAATAAAAATGCAAATAGTCATATTAAGAATTTATGTCCCATACTCTGATTTCCTTCAATTAGCCAGTAAGGGAGTAAGCCAAGATAATGTTATTTGAGATTGAATCATATACCTTATCAGGATATAAGAGTGTATTTTCATTACAGATTAATAATGGGCAAATCCTGACTGTTGTCTTTAGTGCTTAGATATTGGTTTGCATTTTGACAAATAAGTGATGCCAAGTCTTAGTAGCAAATTTATCATAAATCAAGTTCCCATTCACTCTCAAATTTGAAGTACTTGAAGAGGTTAAGCTAAAACTCTGATGCTTTATTATATTTGCAACTATTGAATCTAGGTAAACCTAGAACTCAATAATGTAACTACCATCATTGCTAGAGGGCTAAACTATTCTAATCTTATCAATATTACTATGATTGATTGTAGCAGTTCTTGCAACTAAAATTTAAGCCTTAGAACCAGAATTGCATCTTTAGTATACTGAATTATAAGTATAGCCAACTTGACAAATATCTAATTTGCTATTTTCATCAATGAAGAAATTTAAATCTTCGTGGTAAGGCTCTGAGTATTATGGGTTCAGAGAGTCATCGAGAAGTACCCTTTTTGATACTCCGGTTTTAAGCATTTTCCAATAGCTTATTAATAAAGCTGGTTTAAAATCATGCAGATATCTATGTATATTAAACTCAGAATTTATAAATTTGAATGGGGAATGATTTAAAATATATATTAATTACTATCAACCCATTTATAAGCAATTAATCTTGATTACTTACATATTCTATTATCGCAATAAGTCAGTGTGAGTTCTTAAGCAGTTCCAAATCCTGAGTTCTTTAATATAAAACTGAACTTCTCCTTTTTAAGGTTTATTACTTATGCTTCTAAAAATTGCAATCTTATTCCCGCTAAATTATAAATCTATGAAGCAAATTAAACTTTCACATTAAATATTACCTGTATTATTGGAAAAAGATTTATTTACAATCGTCAAGTCTAGTTCTTAAAATAGATAGGGCCCAAGTTTATCCTCGTTATACTGTTTTAAATATTGCACTGAATAGTGAAACCACTTAATATCTCCAAGATCTGTATGATTCCAAGTAATACAATTCTAAAGTTGATAATTAAGATTAACGCAGGTTTTTCGCTTATCTCCATATTTATTCGTGACTGCGAAGTTATTTGGGTTGTTATAATCTGAAATAAGCATGATGTCGTATTAACTAGGATCTCCTAAAGGAAACTTGAACCAGAATTCAAAAGAAAAAGTGTGCAATATTTTCGGATATAGGGGTATTGGTAGTAACAGAGGATAATTTGCTGGATCATCAAGCAATAGATTTATGAAAGATACATCAGCATTATCATCTTACTATGCTGATGATATCTCTTATAGCATGTTGGTATCAGTAATGTATGTTATACTAGTGAAAGCTGAATCAAATACATAGTGCTATTCGTATTGACTCTGATCAGGTAGAAATTTACCACCTTTAACTTTTATAAGTTTGAAGTACCTAAGCATATCCTTATAATATAATTTTACATCTCCAGTTCTAAAGAAACATTAATACCCTTTTTGCCAAACGATTTTAATTTTACTTACTGAGAAATTACTGTTTTGATGTCTTCCTGATTTAGCTATTTTTTCCAAAGAATGAAATCTCGATAAAAAATGTTATTAGCAGTTCTGTCTGCAAGTTAGAATGTTTAATTTGTGACCTGTAATGGACAATTAGCATAATCCATGAAAGATTACATATTATAATTGAGTAACATTCAAGAAACTAGTTTGGTTTACATTCATTTTTACTCATCCATTAACAAGTATTTCAAAGTATTCCTAAAATTAAATATAATTGATGACAGTTGTTAAAAATTGTAAAAATAAGACTTTTCGTTTTAAGTTTAGTTCACATGTTTTACTAAGATACGTTGTATTACTTACTATTGAAAATGTAAATGCAATATGCTGCCATTTGGATAATATTAAAGATGGAGCAGCTCCATAGCTTGGGTCATAGGCTAGTCCAAATAAATTATCAAAGTACAATTTGCCCTCTAAAGCAGAAAAATAGAGCCTAACTACACTTTAAATATAGATTATGACAGCACCTTAATCAAACTTATTCGGCTTCATCCATATACTCACAGTGAAGTTCAAGTCATCTTTAAACTGAGTAAGAGGAATAGGCTGAATATTCTATAAGCATACACCATTTGCTTAAAATACCAAAGGACTCACATTAGCTCAGACTTCACTCTACAAGATAAGTAGTATCATGGCTTTAAACCAAAATAGCCATTTTTAAAAACTCATGTGTCTTGTTTGAATTGAAGTAGAATTATATTTATTTAACTATAATAATATCTTTATTTTATTATTGCTAATTTTTCATTAATTCCAGTAATTTATTATTATTGCTTAACGGGGTTTTGGGGTTTTGGGGTTTTGGGG
>CCKQ01015696.1:0-16040 GCA_000751175.1 Stylonychia lemnae
TCCAATAATGCCTATTCCAAAACCCCATCTAGTAATTGTTAGTGAATTTGGAATTATTTATGAAATTAAGGAATATAATAATAATTAAAATCATGAAAAATAACTATCTAGATGTAATTCATTTAGCTTTTATCAGTCAAATGAAATTTTGGAATAGGCATTATTGGACTGACTAGTATAATTAGACCTTTTCTATTAATTATCAGGTTTAGGGATTCTTAGATTATCTACTATTTGGTCTTCGTTTTGATTTCCTTCGCTTAAAGATAGATTGTATTTCTGGATCACAGAACCCTCAAGGCTATAATCATCGAGATCAGAAATGATTTCAGCATTTTTAATCACATAGTTATTCTCTTAGTCGAGATTCTAAATTTATACTTCATATTCTGATAGCTCTCTAGAATCATTTTCTTTAATTTCCTCAATCTGGAAATTCTTACTTTAGAGAGTAGTTTTTGTTCCATCATTCTTGCTATCAACTGAATCAGTGAATAATATTGCTTCAATATTCTGATTATTAAGAAACTCTGAAATCACTTGTGAGTCCTAATTTTGCATAGTCTTCCTCTATTATGATTACTTGTTCTTTTGAGATGCTTTGCTGATCTATACTTCAATGTAATTGTCCCTCTCAATATCTAACTTATCCTTTAATGACTCTTATTAGAATCCTTTTTTTCTCTTAGCCTATGATAATATCTTGAATTTACTGAGGTTTTAATTTTTTTAGAACAAATCCTAAAGGTTGTTAGATTGATAGATTTTCGATTTTTTACTTTCATCAACATTGCTGATACTGTAGAAGGTTTTTGCATTTACTGATTCAAATGATTCCTCTAATATTTCTTATTCATCCATAGTGATATCTTCTATTTCTATTGGCCTTAATATTGAATCTTTTTTTACACCATCCATTTCTTTTTTCTATGATTGGTTCTTTAGAGCTTGTTTAATCTTATCAATAAGAGTCTCTTTTTGTTTTTTATTTTATCCTCTAACTTTCATATTGCTCTTTCTTCCACTGACCTTATCAGAATTTTCCATTTTCTATTTCTCTTTAGCATACTCATCTAGCTTTTGAATATCTTTAAGGACTTATAGCTCTTTGTCGTACTATTCTTTTTCACTGAATTGAATAGAAGCATTATCATCCTACTCGTCTTCAGTGTCCAATAATAGCTCTCGATTAGTGGACAAATACAAGTCTTGCATGTTGTAAGTGGTATTGCTTTAACTCCCTTTGCTATCCTAAAAATCAGAATGATCATTATCTTCAATGTGATTTGATTTAAAAGATCTTTTTACTATGACTGAATCTTATGTCTCTGCGCCGCTCATTAAAGGCTTTTTATTTTCTTCTTCATCTAAAAATGCCTCATCAAAATCAATAGACTTCTTTTCAAGTGTTACGTTTGTCCTAACACTATCAGATCTTTTTACATCTTCAGCAGAGAACTAAAATAATTTATCAGTATTATTTATTACTTGAGCTTGCTTCATCTTCGAGACATTCTCTTTAGCTCTATCCTTTCTCTTTTGCTCTTTTTCCACTGCTTCAACATCTATTTCAACTTCCTGCTGCTTTATTGCTATTTCTTTGACCTTATCAGGATGTAAGTAAGATAAAAGTCTCTCTAAGTTATTTTAATTAAGGACTATTTCCCCTTTTTTATACATATTCTTAATAACAGACAGATTCTTTAGAAAATCTTCTTTTAAGTTCTCATTAATAAGCTTTATTTCGTATTCTTTTAATTCTCTTTATAATTTTTCTCGATTAAAACACAAGCAAAGAATCAGATATACTCTAGGGACTATTGACCTGAATTTCGCCTTTACTTCGTAGTACATTTTGACGCACCAATATAGTAGGAATAAAAGATTGCACATCACTATCATTGCAAAGAAAAACAGCAATGAATTGCTGCTAAGTGATAGTGAGCCTGTGGAGTACTCTGGATTGTCCTTTATCCATTCTTCTGGTTTGTTTGCTATAAAGAAAAGTCCACAGTAAACAGATATCATTGATGTTACAAGCGACATAGTCTCTAAGTCATTCAGAGCATCCGTTGAATATGGCTTCTTCTTTAAATTAATAATTAAAAACCTAATAGATTATTAATATGATAAAAATATTACATAATAAGTACTACAAATACTATAAGTGCTTGGGCAATCACACCTATATTTCCAATAAAAACAGCTATAAAGATCAAAAGCATTTTCCTGTACATAATTACGATCTCCCAAAAATAAAAATCATGCCTATAGCCTCTGTATAGAAATCCAAATTTCTCTCTAATCTCCAATTATTCAAGTTGAAATGAAAATTTCTTCATAATCAAAAGAGCAAAAGCAGGTATGCCTATGCCCCATACTATTATACTCGGAGCTGCAACGAAGAAACTAAATATCTTGTGCTAATTATTCCAGCATAAAACCTCGAGATCATTTAAAACTCTCAAATCACTATCAATTTCAATGCACTTAAAGTTGTAAAACATGAACTAGACAATGTTAGGATGAATCAAGAATAGCACAATAACCATAGTAGATATTGTTCTACCTTATATTTCCACATTATTTTTCTTAATTAATCTGATAATTTACCAAATACCTATAGTAATAGCAGCAAGAACTAGAGGCAAAATAGCAAGAAATATAAGTTTTTGGAAAAATATTCTTATTTAGCCATTTTCTGCATTTGTTTATGATTCACTTTGCTACTCTTCATTTCTTTAGTCTAAAAAGCAATCAAAACTAATAATTTGAGTAGAAATGGCAGCTACAGGCTTAGCAGTATCAAATAATTCAAGTACTTCATCAGGCCATTTGAAATCAAATGAAGCAGTCAATAAAATCAGTTAGATATGGTTTAAAAGGATTTTCATGAAAATACTAGTGACGTTATTCTTCTCTTTAGCTCCTTAAAGTGTTGATCTGACTGTAAATACTACAAGAGCTGATAGGCCAATCATTATGAAAAACAGCCTTATTACATTCTAAATAGGATCTGGACACTTAGAGCATTCAAAGTCCCCAGTTCTTGAGTAGTTAATTTAACAATCTGCACATATCACATTTTGATAACCTTCAGCGCATGTTCCCATTGGATCATTAACTGGAGGAATCATTCCAAGACAAGCTGGTGCATAAAGACATTTGACAAATGTAGAAGTTTAGTTATTTTTTCTATAATACCCATTCTTAGGGCCTACATTTGACCCACCATTACAAACTGCTTTGTCAGTTGGACAAGTACTGCAATCACCAGGAGAAGTCATTTTAACCAAGGCAAAACTTTGCCCATCAGGACAAGACATGCATTTCCCTGAACTTGTATATTACTCTCCAATCTCACAATCTCTTAAGGCTATAGGTAATTCAGTATCTAAGTTAGTCTTAGCTCCCTAATTTTTCATGTAATTCTTGTTTGATTCCTTTGTTAAGTCTATTCCGTCTGTTGAAAAAGATAAACTATAGGTATATCCAGGAGTTCCAGCAAAACTAATACCCTAAATAACAGCCATGCCTGCTTAAGAATCGAATTAGGTTTATCCTTCAATGTTTGGTGGATAGGCTAGTGCTTTCGGATTTGTATTTGATGTAGAATCAACAGAAACTCTTACTTTGCTTGAAAAATCAGAACCAACAATTTAACCATATTTGTCTACATGTGCTAAATAGATAGTTGGAATACTTCCACCACTTCTTTAAGACTAGACCTTACCTTCGTTTATATTTACAATGCCATCTAATAATCTCTCTGGTTTTAATTTTGATTAGATTATTTCTAATTGTCTTAATAGCCTATCATCCTAGGCAAGCCCTACTTTGACAAGTAATTGCTTATACTAAGATTGAGAAATGACATTCAAAGTTTATGAGAAGCATGCGACATCGTTTCCGTAAAACTTTGCAGAATTATCTCTAAATATGATGTCAGAATCCAAATAAATTGGTTCAAGAGTATCCCAAAATATAGCCCCTCCTTTGATTTCTGCACTATTCTTAGAGAAAATTGATTTCCTAATAATCTCAAATTTGCAATTTAATAGCTAAGAGTTGCAAGTATAATATACTGCACCTCCAGATCCAGATACTTCCATATTAGATGCATCTTTAGAATATTTCACTTTATTCTCTTGGAACTTAGTAGATTCAATCGTCATGTATTATATATTATCTAAAAATATTGCTCCACCAGTTTGCTAAGCCTCGCATCCTTAGAATATACTATCAAGAATTTAATATTTACCAAGTTTATCTGACAATTTCTTATTTACCTCATTCTCCTGAATATATAAAGCTCCACCTTATTTACTTAGAATATTGATGAATGAACTCTGAGTAATATTAATTTTTCTACAGTTAAGACAATATAGTGCTCCTCCTTAAGCACTTTCTTAATTTTAGATATTTTAAAATCCAGATTCTGATATTGTCAAAGCTACCTGTTCAGCGTAAATTGATCCTTTTGCATTAGGATTAGTTATATTAACTTTGCTAAGTGTGAAGTTGCTTTAAGTATTAGAAACATAAAAATCATCGCCTTTTTCTACTGCTAAATTGTTTCTTAAGAATGAATTTTCCCCTATTTCAAGATTTTTGAATCCTACAGCATAAATAGCTCCTCCATAGGTCGCTGCATAATTGCTAATGAATTTGCTAGAATAGATTTTTATATAACTATCTCCTGAGATATATATTGCTCCTCCTAATCTAGACCTACCATTTTAAAATGTACAACCTTATATCATAATATTTACATCAAAAATGATGAAAAAGAAGGTGCCGGTTGTTTGCTCATTTAAAATTGATTTTGGATCATCTGAATCTGTGTTGCTAGTAAATTTTGAATTAGACACTTGAACTTTACAGAAGCCAAGGAATATGTTTTTAGATCTGAATAATGCATAATTACTCTCAAATGCTGAAGATGTTATTATGAGATTTCCATACATTAGTGATAAAGTATTGGTTGATGCGTTGTTGTTTATAATATTACTATTGATAATAGTGTTATTTTAAACCATACTTCCTCCAAGAACTAAAATAACAGATGACTCTGGTGCATAATTCTTTTAGAATAGAGAATTTATCGTCCAAAAGAATGACTCTGTATTTACATACATCACACCCCCAGATGAGTAAGCTGTATTGCTAGTGAACTAACAGCTATGCATATAAATAAAGGAATCTTAGTAAGCTGACATTGCTCCACCTTCATATGCGTAATTAGACTCTACATAAGATCCTATAAGCGAAACATTACTCTGGGTAATTAAGAAAACCCCTCCTGATGCTCCAGCATTCTGAATAAATCTAGACTTAGTGTCATTAAAAACTGTTTGCTAAAGTGTAAAAACTCCTCCTAAATTGCAAACCGCACAACTCTGGAATTTATTAGTCTCAGATATTACTTGTTTGGCTCTTAAAACGAAGAAATTTGATTGAAGTGTAAATGTGTATTCTTAGGCATTTAGATATTTAGAAACAGTTGTGAAATCAAATAGCTAATTGCACTCTACAAAAGATTTACTGATATGTATTGTGACATCCTCAGATATAGAGTAAATTCCAGCTCCGTCAATAGATTAGAAATTAGTAAGAGTTGAATTTAAAATCGAAATCGACTTTGCTTTTATTGAATTTATAATACCACCTCTTAATGCTGCTGTCTAAAATTAGATTTTTGAGTTTGTTATATTGATGCTCATATATTCATTTTCAACATTTATAAAACCTCCTTCATTAGCTTTGTTATATTAAATTGAAGAGCAGTTTTCTATTTACAGCTAAACACCTTCAAGACTACCGAAATCAGATTTAATTATAGAAAATACTCCTCCTCTTGAGGCTGCTTAATTGCTGTTTATCTCAGTATCAGCTATCATTAGTGAGGCATAATTATCAATGAGAAATACTGCTCCATTTGCAGCAAAATTTTAGAAAATTGAAGATTTTATCATTATTATTGAGCATGTTTCACATTTAAATGCACCACCTGTAATAGCTGCATTCTGGTAGTATTTAGAATTGTGATCATCTAGCCTTGTCTAAACTAATGTAAATACACCACCAGTCATAGCGGTATAGCATTGCCTAAATGTGTTATTTCTTGAGATTATTCCAATTTTAGATTAAGATATGTAAAATGCTCCTGCGAATCCAGAACTAGTATCTAAAATCTTACTTTAGATAGAGGGGTAATCATAGTAATTTCTAGCTTCAACAATGGAGTTGTATATATTCAAAGAAAAGTCCTATTAACCTGCACTGTATAAGAAAGATCCCATAGAAGATGCATTAAAATCTGAGATCAAATTTTGAGTATTGATGTCAGATGAAATGTTCAGGTGACCTTTCATTTCTTTAATATGAATTACACCTCCGGTATTTGCTGTCATAGATTTGATAATATTGACCCGATACATGCTTATATTTCTAAGTGTAGTAGATTCAACAAAGAATGCACCTCCAGATTATCCAGATTTAGAATTGGTGATATTAGTAAAGTTCATAGTATAATTGTAAAACCCCGTTTAAACTCCACTCTCTGTTATATATGTGAATCCACCGTTCATAGTAGCGCTGTTGTTAATGAATCTTGAGTTGTTTATAGAGATTGGATTAACTTTATGAAGATATATCACTCCTCCATTAATACCATATGAATTAGATACATTAGCATTAAGCAAGGTAATTGTTGATGTTTCTGAATAAATTACACCACCTAGTAAAGCTGCATTAGAGGAGTAGGAACTATTATTATCAATTAATGTAGTGTTAATTAATGAAAAAGCACCACCAGTTTCTCCTAAATAGCAATTTTTCACACTAATATTTTAAGTTTTAACCCCTAATGCTGAGTCAATATAAAAACTGCCAGCATTTGTCAGATAAGGATTGATAGTATCTATATTTCCCTCAAGATCTTAAGAGTAGTTTAAACTTTTATTACTACAAGTGAATGTAGAATTAATTGTATTTAGGGTGAGTAATTATGAGGTTGAAAACATAAAACTTCCTTTTTAATGAGATGTCAAGTTATGAAATTAAGAGTTAGTAATGTTCAATAATGTCTAATTATTTATGTAAAATACTCCGCCTTCTTTTTCAGCTTTTGATTGGTTTAAGGTCATATTGTTTATATTGAATATAGAATTTTAATGATCAAGGTAGAATGATCCTCCTGTTTGAATCGATTCACTTACTTTAATTGAGATATTTCTAAACTCTATACTTCCAGTTGAGATTCCTTAAAGATACATTACTCCTCCAGATACTTGAGAATATTAGTTTGCAAAGCTTATTTCAGTTGCAGTAAATTTACCCTAATGATTATTAATATAGATCGAGCCTCCTCTTAAACCCTAATTATGATCAAATTTTGCTTAAAACAATTCTAAGTGACATAATTCACAATATATTGCTCCTCCAAATCTGGCCTTTGTATACTAATAGCTTGAGAAACTATCATTTATAGATGTGTTTATAAGAGCATAAGCTCCTCCTTAATGAGAAATGTATAAATTTGAAAACTTATTGCTAGTTGATCTTATCAGGTATTTACTGTCTTCAACATAGACTGCTCCTCCCTTAGTAGTTTTATTCAAATCATCTAGATAATATGTGGTCCATTCAGTGGAAGACCCTTTCAAAATATTATTCAAAAGAGTCAAGTTAAGTTCATATGAAGTAGAGTATATAAAAGAACCATTACCCGTAGCACCAAACCCAATAAAGTTTGAATTTTAAATCAAGAAATTATTTCCGTTTACAATATATAAAAATCCTCCATGTCCGCTATGAGCATTACTATTCTACATCGAAATTGGATTTAAAACATAGAAGTTCAGTCCTTTGTGATCAATATAGAAACCTCCTCCACTTTATTCAGATGCGAAATCAGACATGGTAGCTGTATTCTTGAAAGTGATTGTTGAATTAGAATTAGATTGTTTTTAAGTCAAGTAAACCAAGCCACCGCCTTCCATTGAATAAGAACCTCGAGCCATAAAATTATCAAAAGTCAGATCTCCATTGTCCTACAAATAGACTAGACCACCTTTAGTTGCTTTGTTGTTTATCACTTAAGTATTCCTCAGGTAAATATTACAATTGATGCAATAATACACTCCACCATATATCGCAGCATTATTTTGATAAACAGAATTAGTCTCTTGAAAGTTAGTGTTAGTGAAGTAAAATATTCCTCCAACATCCCCAACATAGCAATTTTAATATGTGTTCCCATAGGAATTCGTAGTTAAAGCACTTTTAAGATAGAAAGCCCCTCCATTAGTTTTGATTCGTTCTATAAGATAATTATTAATGTTCCCGAACATTTCACCTTGACAATCAAATGTGGTTTCTTAAAGATCGAAATTGCTTCCAACTGATTCAGAATAGATAACAGATCCTGATTCTCTACTATTAGCTTAAAAGATAGTAGATTTGCTTATAAAGATATTTTTAGCTTTTTTGATATTTGCAAAACCACCACTTATCAAAGAAGAGGTATTTTAGAATAGGACATTGTTGAAAGAAATATCAGTATTGGAGCAGTCAATAAAGAAAGCTCCACCATTAGCTTCTCTGCTTGCAAGATTATATATTCTTACTTTGTTAGTAACATCTGAATAAATAGAAATCTCATTCCTATTTACCTCCTCTCTGAGTTGTAGGAAGCCTCCATCCCCAAATGATTCACTTTAATTGACATAAATGCCTTAGATGGTCAAGATATTTCGCCCAAGAATAAAAAATGTACCACCTAGATATGCTAGTACTCTTTCAACATTAATAGATTAGAAAGTGCTGTTGACATTATTAAAGTAAAATACCCCACCTTTAATAGCAGAATTTTATATATAACTTGATCTTCGATCATCTAGTGTAGAATTTTCAAGATTATATACTGACCCCTCACTGGAAATAAAGCAATTTTGAAAGGAGTTGTCTGCCCCATAAAATGATGGACTATTTTTGACATAGATCATTGAGCCTTGAGAAGTTTGGTTTTTGTATAGTTCTTAATTTAAATCTACTGCATCGTAAAATTCTTTACATTTTACTAAAACTCTGCCTAAATTAAATTTTGTTCCATAATAAAGTGAGTAGATAAGACCTCCATTTCCAAAAGAGGTAATGTTAGTGATAGATACATTGTATAACTTTATATTGTCCCCTTTGTCAAAGTATAATAGGCCACCATCAGAAGCAGAATATACATGGTTGATAATACAGTTACTAATATTTAAATCAAGGTCAGGATTGGAATTATATAGAAATCCACCGTCTTAGCTAGATTCAAAATACTCTAATTTATCAGGACAATTTAAAATCTTTAGTTCTGTTTGTCCCTTCCCTTCAATATAAAAAGCACTTCCCTGCAATCTGGACTTAGAATATGATATTTTTAATCTGTTAACAGCAACAGAAGCATTATTGACCATATGTACAAAACCTGAATATTTAGCAATAGAGTCCTTGATGTAAGCATCATTCATGACCACTCTGCTTGACACAGCACTTATAAGTCCATTGAGTCCACCATTAAACTCATATTTAGATTATGTATCAGTTAGAGTCATGAATTTAGGCACATTGAATATAGAGCCTTCATATGTAGCATAACACTTTTAATATTTATTTTTCGTTGAGGAAACATCACCAGTTACGAATTCCCCAAATGAAAGCAATCCTGCAATCAATCCTTAGCCTTCATCCAAACTTTTCAAAGTCATAATATATGTAGAAGGCCAATCATCATAATAAGTTGATTCTTTACAAGTGAAATTTGAGTCTGAAATTTGAATGTCAACATCTGGAAAATCATCTCCTCTTACGCTGATAAATGACCCAAAAAACTCAGCAGATGTGTTAAGAAATTAAGAATACTTAATCCTAATGACAAGTCTATCAAAATCTTCTGAAGTTACCAGGAATCCACCCTAGTCAGTGGCACTTGTATTTAGAGATTATAGATTATTGATATTCATGCTAATATAATCTCCGCTGACATAAAACACACCTCCAGTTGAGCCACTTCCAAAATTCTTAAGAGTACTATTCTTGTCTACATATACCCAAGTCTGGTATGAAGAATTTAAATAAAAGCCTGCTGCATCTTCAATAGCCTCAGAGTTATCCAGTTGGGTCTGCCATATATATAGAGTATTTATTCGAGCATTTGAGAAGATTATTCCTCCTTTACGTGATTTAGTACTAGATATATTTGTATAGACAGTGAAGTCAACTCTGATTTATTCACAATTGGCATAGATTAATCCACCATAGCCATCTGTAGCTTGAGAGTTCAAGATAGTTGATCCTACTATATTTATCCTGATATTTGCATTTTCATTTTCAATGTAGAATAATCCACCACTTTATAAAGCCTTGGCATTACTTATTACAGAGTTACTTTAAACATTCATCTAGTTGGAATCAGTTAGTGAGTAAATAAATCCTCCGTTTTCTGCCTGAATATCATCAATTGTCACGTTATTAAAAGTAGCAATCAATTAGTTTCTAGCTCCTGAATAGAGAAATCCTCCGTTAAGCTATGCATATAATTTCCTGAGTTATGTATCTTCAATTGTAAGAGTCAATTATCTAGCATTCTCATTTATGAAGATTACTCCACCATTTTCATGAATTGTAAATGCTTGATCGAAAACGCAATTCTAAATATTGAGATTTATCCATTAATTTGACCCTGTTAGCTATGGAACCATAAGCATACCACCATTGTATTCTGCTCCCATATTTTCAAAGTAGGTGTCAGTGATTTTCATAATCAAGTTCCCTCTTATTTCCATATATATGCAACCTCCATCATTCTTGGCATAGCAGTTGCTGAATGATGAGTTAAGGCCTCTTCCTTAGAATATTTTTACATTGTAGTCTATGCTAGAAGTATCTTTTATTAGAATAGATCCTCCATTTTATGTTGCTAAACTTCCAGTTGTGGTTATACTTTCATATGTCTGAATCGTAATTAATGGGTCTAGTAGCATAAAGTCGCCACCAAATTTAGCCACATTGGTCTTGAAAGTTGTGTTAAGCAATGAAAAATAACAATCCTTACAGTAAATTGCACCACCCTCGATGGCAGCGTTTCCTTCAAAGTAGCTTGAATATATATTTAGTGTCTTTGTTCTCTAACTATATACACTTACAGTACTTCCTTATCTGCTGATACTGCAATTAACAAAGCTAGATCTAATTAGAGTAAAAGTGAAATCCTGTCTTCCAAGTCTAATGTCAAACATCGGTGCTTGGTTAAAGTTCTCGTTATCGATCCAGAAAATTTAATCCTATGTTTTTTGCATATATATTGGGCGTGAAGCTCCTAGGAAATAGCTGTCTGTAATATTGAGAACAAATTGATTATCTGTATCAGTAAGACAGAGAAACCTCCCGCATCCATCAGTCTAATCATCAACAATTTGAGATGCAGGATTATTTATATCAATTGCAGTTGCCAGTTCCACGTGCATTCAATAAAATCCCTAAATCCAAAATACAGATCCATAAAACCCTCCAGTTGTGAACAAGCCAGAAGTAATATTTTCAAAGCTATTGTTTCTTGTCCAGAGTCTCATCTGATTTCCTTTAATATGAAAAACAGGAGCGGAGCCCAGTGAATAAGCTCCACTTATTTAGCAGTCTTAGATAAAGATGTGATAAAATGTTGGATCAATATCATACTTTGCAGTTATTTCAACTATATCAAATATTCTTGCACCATCTTTGCCAAAAAAGTTTATGACATTTATACCACTTATGTTTACTTTTTCAGGAGGGTTTGTGTTAAAAAGCAAGAAATTCTAGTAACGTTCTTTCATAAGATATAAGGCAAATATAGTAGATTCTTGATAATGCCCTGAAATCTGTGTATTTGAGTTGATATTCTTTAATGTGATATTTTTTAGAGTTACCTACTCCTATCTAAGCTTCATCCAAGGTCTGGTACAAGCATGACAATCAACATCTTCAAAATGAGCATTACTGATATTAATAGTAGTTGGGTATAGGTACTCATCATTATCATCTACAATGAAATATGGCAATATTTAAGAGTCAAAGTTGCTAAACTCCTAAAATTGAACATTTTTCATGTATGTTGAAGTCTTTAGGTTATCTACATACTTTATCCGAAGGCTGCCTATAAATCTTATTAAGGGATGTATACTGGCACTATCTCTTTGACTTAAAAGCTAGGCATTAACTCCGAAATCCGAGGGTCCATATGGATTATCAATCATACCTATCTAGTTTAATACTACCCATCCATCAAGATAAAACTGGCCATAAAAATCTTGAATTTAAATAAGCTATGTTCTTTCAGTAGAATAGTAAGACTCATACATCCAGTTATATTCAAATGTACAATTTATTATCTTTGCTTAACCGTGCCTTTAGATAAATACTACAGATTTCATCAAATTTTTGATATCTACTGCTTAGCTAGTATGTAGATTAAGTCCATAGGGCTCCACCAAATCTGAACCAATCAAATACTTGGCTTGACCGTAGAATAAAGTTGATTCTAAGCTAGACTCTCCGTTGCCAAAGTATGTTTCATTTTCAAAGAATGTTCGAGGAGATCCTATCACCGTTACAATTGAGCTTCCTCCAGTGGCCATGTTTTCGCCAAAATAGTTAGATTTGAATCTGTTAACATTAAGATCAATTTTGTAGGTCTGATCATAATACTAAACCTATCTTATTTTCTGAGCCAAATTTTTATAATCTATTGCAGCAAAGTCTTATTGAATATCATCTAGATCTTGGTAATCAATATTTCCATTGCTTGTAGAATCTTAAGTGTCCCAATTCAAGCATTGAAACTTAACAGGTCCCCCTGAAAACTTAGTACAGCCATAATTTCTTTCAAACCTATTAAGTTCTAAATGATAGCCAGTGCAGAATGTTGATGTGCTTGAAGGAAGACTATTCAGTACATTCTAATTCTAACTGCCTCTAGCCCGAATATGCATTACAGTGCTATCTAGATATCCTCCATTTTGGTAAAAAGTGTTCTAAGCAATTAAAACTGAGCTATTTAAAGACCTAGATCCAAGATCAAGATAGATGAGTCCTTTGACTGATGACATGAGCCTGAAGCTGTTTCTGACTATATCTATATTCCAATCTCCATGATTAACTATTGATATCCAGGATTTTATTTAGAAAACACCCTTTTCTCCATACATAGAATATTTATCCGAAGGATTTTAAGTCATTTAATTAAGGTATGAGGCAGCCAAGCAGGAATCATACTTGATGATGTTTTACTATAATGAATTATTTAAGAAGCTAATTGGTCCATTGAATTCTTCAAAGTCTAATATCAACCCTTGATACTTAAGTTTATAAGTAGGATCAACTGAAATAGGATAGGTTGATGTCACTTTCATTTTACCGAAATTGGTAAATATAGAATCTTATATCAATATGGAAAAGCATGGATTCTCGCTCCAAGACGCTTTTGCTCTGGAGCAATTTCCATCATAGATATTCAAGTTTGTTATTCCACTAAAATACTCTGCAAACGATTTTGACTGTTATGTGCTTGATCTTGATTTGTAAGCTGTTTAGAAATCTGTAATCTCAATATCTGGAGACACGTAAGCAAATTTGTTTCTAACAATAGCCCCGCATGAATTCATATTGTCAAATGTTACGTTCATTATCTTTACATGGCCTCCGTATTCATTCAATCCTATGAGACTGTTGTACTCATAGATGAAATTTTTAAAGATCACATTCTATATTAAGTAAAAATAGAGATATGATGTATACTTCGAGAGTTAAATTTGGTGGCGATGTGAGCAGTGAATTTTAATGAATATCGAATTTTATGAAATTAACGCCAAATGCCCCATAGCATTCCTCAGATCTAAATCGTTATGAATAAAATTTTACGGCTTTCTGACAAAATAGCATGATTTGCCTCCTTATAGCAATCCTGATTCATCTACTGAACAACAATTTATCAGAGTATTTTATGAGCAATAATAAGAACTGCTTAGGTCAGAAACTAAATCTACGGAGGAATCAATTGCATCGAATTTGATGTTCTGAATAGTTAAAGAAGCCCCAACATTAAAACTAAAACTGTCCCTTAATTTGTAATACACTGAAAGTGTGGTAATACTCACTGGCTTTAATATCATTTCTGTACTTGCACTATATTTGTCTAATTTTAAAGGCATATATTTATCTACTGGCTTGTATCTAACCATAGCGTGAAGTCCGTCCTTCAGAAGAATAGTAACTTCTGCTGAGGTAATATTCGCTCCAATTTCATAAGCATAGTTTATTGCATCCTATATTGAATTGAAAGAATCAGCTTAGGTTCCTTAAATTAAATCAGAGCTCTTAGTATTTTATTATGTCACTGGATTGACATATATTGTGTATTATGCAAATCCTTATTATTTTAGCACACATGTGCCCATTTAAGTACTTCTTGAAGTGAGTTGTAAATAGTAACCCTTTGGACATGATTTACACTAAGTAGCCGAAGGTCCTCCACATTCATAGCAGCTACTATCACACACAGCACAATTAGAGGATTAAATTCTTGCTCGAAAATTATAAATAGCCACTCCATATTTACCTGCTTAGCAATTATGGATACATTTATCTTAATCTACATACCCATCTCTGCAAGCCAAAATTCCATTTTCCTAGCCATTACTTCTGAACTTACAATTGACAATATCTTCGTCATAGCCATTATTTTAGTTGCAATCTAGATATCAAAATAAGTTTTAATGTCTATTAAAATTACCTTGGCAAGTATTGTAGCTATTTTTATCATTAATCCCATATCCATACTAACAGATATTGCAGTAGTCATAGTCAGTAGGGATCAAGCAGGTATTTCCATCGCGATCTAAAGAATAATAAAAAGTTATGATAAATAAATACGTTAGAAACATCCCTTAACGTTTCAGTTTTAGCCAGTATGATAATAAGATTTTAAATAATATGTATCGTCACAAAGTGCGCAATTGTATTAGTTTCCGTATTCATAGATATAACAATTAGGGTCATTTACTAATGCCGGAGAAATTTTCTCGTCTATTTAGTTTATATAATGATTGATTTAAAATTACAGCACTAATTTGGCGCTCCTAAGGATACTTAATTTACTGGAGGATCACAAGTAACACAAGTATTGGTATTTGATGGGCTGCATTCTGTGCATGACTTGGATTTTTTGCATTCTATATTTGAATTATTTGATTGATTTGAATATGTTTTCCTTGCCTTAGCATCTCTTGAATGTTGAATACTATTGCTAATTTGTACTCAGCAAAGCTGATACCCACCCTTTAATTTGGTCTTCCCCATCACATCTTTCACATCCATATTTTAAATTACAAGATTGGCAGTGTTCTCCACACCCTAATATATAAAGTTCGGAAAAATAATTTACACATGCATTTCCGAGTGATCTCATTATTAACATAGGAAGAGTGTGCCATGAGACAGTCAGGAACACATTTAGAGTATTATGATGGAAAATTAGAATTAAATGTCTCACTTTGAAGCAAAAACAAACCATCAAAGCAAGAGTTACAAGTCACAAAAATACGTGTATTTACTGTCGTAGATGAGCATGAAACACATCCTAATATTGCACTCTCGCATTCTAATTGGAGTGTTAATCGATTGTAAAACTTTATGAAATTTACTGATGCATTAAGAAGTTGTTGATTAAAAGTATTCATCCTTTAGGCCTATAAACTTTAAAAAAGAGGGAAATACATGATTGTGCCATGGTCAAATTAATCATCATTGCAGCTATTCCCACTAGGATGACATATATTGAGTTATTCCTCATATTTAGATTTTATTACATTAATTTTAATACACTCTTTCCAACATTTCATTAAATTTTTATTAATTTAAAGCATAAATCATGATTACTACCTATTACAAATTATAAATTATATCAAATTCAAGTCTAATTTTAGCATAAGGGGTTTTGGGGTTTTGGGGTTTTGGGG
>CCKQ01015778.1:0-12704 GCA_000751175.1 Stylonychia lemnae
CCCCAAAACCCCAAAACCCCTAAATGCAAAATAAGTCTGTCTTTTTTAATTAGCAAAAATATAAATTAAACATTTAGTATCTTCGAATATTATTAAAAAAATGAACGCATTAAGCCTAGATGCTTATCTCAAACTTATTATTATTGTCTTTTTCAATGTCTTTTAATATTGATTTGCTAAAAGTAAGTTTAAATAGATAATAGTATCACCTCAATTTTAGGCTAAGACCTAGTAGCTTCCAAGAATCCTATTTAGCTTTTTGTGAATGATATAGACTATCTAAATTTAGACGAATTTACAACAAGTGTGTGGCTCAAATACTCAAATTTTACAATGATTACATCACCCATTAAAATAGCATATGCAGTTAACATTCAAGTAAATATAAGTCGACAGATTTTAGTGTCATATATTCAATTTGGAACTACTCACGATCATACTAGTTCGCCTAAAGTCTATGTTGAGTCAAGCGATGTTTGGTTTAGGCTTGGAATATCTAAAAATTTAACATCATATATAGTTTACTACAACTTAAATCCCATAATAACAAAAGTTCAATAGCAATTCTTAGATATCAAAAGAGTAACATAAATTTCAATTTTAACTCTAAAAATTTAGTTCCCTTATCAGCAAAGCCCAATGTTTTACTCTGGTATCAATAGCGAAGTTAATTTAGGATAAATAGGTTCTATGATGTAAGCAAAGGAATACTTACTTTATTAAGGATATTCTTGTACTAATTAAGAGATGTAGCAGATATTTTATAGGTAAATTTATCTTTTTTTCTTCTACTTCTCAGTAATTAATTTTGATAGGTTTCATTCAGTAAATATTTAAATAGACAAGCTAGTATTTTATTATAAATTGCAATTCACTCTATATAACAGGACTTACAATTCAGTTCGATCTTACAATAGCAATAATTTTTTCAGTAGTAATTTCAACTATTTCCCTGGATTTGAAAAGGAGATTATAGAAGTGTAATTAAATGCTAGAAAAGAACTTGATTTCCCAAACATGACTAATTTAAAACCTTAAGATTTGAAAGGGAAAAGCTTACTAATAACTTAACCTATCAAATTGCCAGGAATTAAATGTAAATCTGATAGTTATTCAATTGAGCTCTGGGTGAAATTCGAAGTACTTCCTCAATTTCCGATATAATTATTTAGTGAGTGCGAATAAGCCTCTAATGTCAGTTGCTAAGGAATGCACTTATTGCTAAAAACCGACTTTTTAGATCCATATATTGAGCATTAAGTGAGTCCAGATTATTCATCTCTATGGTAATTGCTCACTGGAGATTTGATCTCTTAGCATTGGAATTATCTATCTGTAACTTACATTAGATCTCTAGATACAAACATCTATAAATATCTATTAAATCACATTTATAAGGAAATTAAGGACTAAAATTAGTCTAAGCATCCAATATTATAAAAAGAGTTTGTATATATTGGACTTCTTAACCAAATTGAAACAATGAATTGTGCTTTTTATCTGAAGGAACTTTGAGTTTGGAGTCCTGCAAGAACTTAAACTGACCTATTGTATTTTTAAAGGAAATATATACATGATTAGCTTCCAGTAGGACTTATTGCTTACTGGCCCTTTTAGATTTATTAAGATAATCTATATCAATTAGTGGATTTATCCTATAATAGTTTTGGAAGAGAGGCGATTTTAAATCCTAATTCTTAATGGGATGATATTGCTTTAACAATTTGCTAAAATGGAACATATTATAATCGAACAACAAGCTCATGTGAAAATGAAGATATCGAATATGAATTGATTTTATAATTTACAAAATAAAGCGATTAATAAATTAAATTATCATCTATGACACCATTGATTTTAGAATTTTGGATTAGATTTTATGATAAAGATGTTACTTAATAGATTGCATCAATACTTTCTTAATAAGATTAGTCTTTTAACTAGTTTTACTATTCTAATTTGAATGAATTAGGATATTCAATATATGATCAAAGTTAATAATGGGAGAACAAATTAGTTGAAACAATTTAAGGCACTAATTGGAATCATTTTCTCTACACGATTGTGAATGGTTAATTAACTTTTTACTACAATAAATAATACTTAATGCAATATAATGGCAATTAAGGTTCATTTATTAATCTAATTTCTATAGCTGACGGCAATAGAAATATTTTCTATCTAAAAGAGCTTAGGGTTTATACTGATTTTGACAGTGAAGTACAAAATGCTCTGTAAGGATTTGCTTTATTTTACCTTTTTACTAAGATATATGGTGTTAAGAAACTGGAGGAGTTAAATATCTAACCCTGATGAATACCCCTATCTTAAGCTTTACTATAAATTCACAGTCCCAGAATAATATGCTGACTACGATCAATCAATATCATTTAATGATATATAGATGTTTTCAAACATCCTCCCAATTTCATCTCAAACAGTTTTAGATGTAAATCTTATTTTTATATTCTTACTAAATGATTCATGAATTTAGATAATTTCGTCATATTCATTGATATTGAGTCCTACATACCTACTAATGTGCAAAAATGGACATATTTGGGACGGACTGGTTTGTAGATGTAAGTTATTGCAGTTAAATTTTACTTCAAACTTAGTTGATCACTTGACATTATAGCCCAAAAATGATGATTAAAGTAATTAATTTAGCTATTAAAATTTAATGTAGATATATAAAATTCGATTAATCTTGGCAAAATAACATATATCGAGGATGTATTCACATTGATGTTTTGGGTAATGTTAAAATTATTTTTAAAAAAAACAATAGTTCAAACAAAAGGATGATAGCTCAGCAAGTATCATTTCATCTGGAGCTAAAGATACTCTAATAAATCTTTAACTATAAAAAGCATAAGTAGCAGGATAAAATTAGCAGAATTTGACTTTCTAATTTTCACTCTGCAGTGCTAATATAGAACCTTAATTATTATACATCATAAAACCTGGTTAACATAATGAATGGTACCATTTTACTCTATCTTCAATTAAAAACGCTCCATAAATTCTTTTAATAAATGCTATGGGAGATTTAAAATAAATGTCCTAGAATTTTTAACCACATGGATCATGCTAAAATTCTGTTCCCTCAGAAAAAATTGAACTATAAACTTCAGACTATGAATCCATAAGTCTTAAAGACTTTGCTTTTGTCCTAGATGCATTTTCTTACAACTAAATTGAAGTTGTCGCATTGTAATATATTTATGAATTTACACTACTATAGTACACCCTGGAAGTACATTAATCATGCACTTCTATTCAATAAGCTTAGTTAAACTTAAAATATGGGTTGGATCAAAGAAGAAATCTATCAAGTCTAATAACAATTAAAATATAAATAGAATTATTTTGAATGGGTGTATGATCCTATGAGTCCCTTAACTTGCAATAATACTGATCATTACATTCCAGAGTCATATACCTGTGTGTAAAACAGATACAGCCATAAGAAATTTAATTAATGCATAGAAACAACTTACGAATATAATTTGAATATAGGAGATAGTAATTATTTCGGTATTGGATTATGGATTAGAATTCTTAGCTATTAAACAAACATAGATAGCGAGATAATCTTTGTATAATTAGGACCAACATAAAATGATTATATTTCACTCGGAGGTTTAGTTAATCCAGGCTAAAATTTGGTAATTGCAGCTTAATTATATGGATCAGCTCCAGCAATTGCCAAGTATTATAATTTTCACTAAATCAATTTATAGAAAATAATTAGAAGATTCATAATAAAGATGCATAAAGTATTATTGCTATTTGTTTACCTAGCTTATTTAAAAAGAAGGAGAGATTTTAAACAATTTTTAACTTTACATCAACACTGAGCTTCAACAAACATCGATTTCTAGATAAAACTAAATTAGTTTTGATTAGAATATATATATAGGATGTAGAATTTAGGGCCAAGCAGAATATTCTAATTGGGAGGGATATATGTAGTAATTAAGAATATTTCATAGTAGATCTCCTCTGGACTCAGAAATGCAAAGTGCTTTTAGATTTAAGTAAGTTAATAATTAGTTTAGAGTTTGCTAACTCAAATTATTATAGGAGGAAATTATATATACAAAATTAAGTGCTCTATTTGCCATTGACATAGGATTCTTCTATTGGTTTTCTTTATGACCTTAAATATACATACACAGTTTAGCCTGCTATACGAAAAGGTTATTATTGGTATGATATCGATTAAATACCTATAATGTATGAACAAGATTAAGTATATACTCATGATACTATCAGTAAGTTATATAAATATTTCAAGATAAATTCAAATTATTATAAGCTTGAGCTTATTGATTATTATAATAAAAGTAACCACTAACCATTCTACTTATAGTAAGATATCAATCATCAGGCTAATCAGTGTAAATCGCAAATAACACTCTAATTTCATTCGATATTAATTAGGTCATTATAACTTACACAATTCACTTTTGGGTTACTACTGCCAATGTCGATCAAACTACTCTATTTAGAATTTAAAATCTTTTAGCACTTAAGACTTAAGATAATCATCTAGCATTGCATGATGATCTAAGTTAAAATGTAATTGGACGATCAACATAGAAATAATTTCGTAATAATTCATGGCAATATATTGCTATTGTTAGAGGAGGAGATATTGAGCAAAGAAATGTATATTGTAACAATAAATTGTCAATTAGTAAATTTAACAGCAATCATGTATTCGAACTAGGAAAGTATTATCTAAAATTAAACTCGAATGTGTATCTAAGTCAAATTTATATCTGGAATGAATACAAATCACTAGATCATATAAAACTAAATTAGCTGAGATTTTCTGATCCCAAATTATACTATAATAAGATAGTCCTCTACTACTCGCCTTAATTATCTTGGGAATATTCTTTTGAAAGCTAAAATCTTAATGAGTATTGGACTTTTGGCAAGTAAGTTCATATTTAGGAGACTCTTTTAGATTAGACTACTTAAGAATCGCCGAAATTTTGTGAGAAAGGTTATTATTATACAAATAATGAATGCATTCTCAGGCAGTTTTTGATATTTTCTAATACTGGTGGGTACAACAATCTAGATCTTAAAATCAGTGAGAATATAAATAATTAGCTTAGAATACAAGTTGAATTTTGGTTGGTTCAGCAATTGGGTCAATATACTGGTAATATATTACAAATTTCTTATGGATAGAACTAGAGCATAACGATATTAGAAAATTCATATTTTAGGACTCAAATCTTTATAAATTCTTATGAAATAGCTTTGTTTGAAAGAGAAGCCTCATTAGATATTTCATGCATTAATTTCTTTAGCTACTAATTCGACTTAAATGGAACATTTATAGTATATAGAAATGCTGAAAAATTTTTAAAGACTAATTTTGACTCTACTTAATTAATGCAATCACTAAACTAGATAAAAATTACTATTTGTCCAAATGTTTGCCAAGATTTTTCAATTTATGATATCAGAATTTGGAATGATTTCCACTAGTATAGCAGCAATAACTTGCACTATTATAATAGAACTTTGGGAGTTAGTTCTAAGATGATTGCTTATTATCCATTTAATGAGTTCTCTGGGTATGTATTAACTGAAAAGGTATTTGATTATAAAATTGATATGAAAATCTTTGATTAAACTAGCTTTTAGAAGATAGTTAGATGGGAGGACATTGATTATTTTGGTCTTAATCCTATACCTAATGTCGAATGTTTGTTTAATTAAAAATATGACGAGGATACAAAAGATTGTTAACTCATGAATGATGCCTGGGAGACTGTTGAATTTATTGCTACTAATAACTAGCCAGCAAAATTAGATTTTACAGATAGAGAATTTTCAAATGAATGGACCATTGAATTCTATTTTAAGTACGCAGTTTATTAGAATAATATGGCTACATTAAGTTTATTTCCAATAATATAATCTGAACTAGCTTGCCCTGCTAAATAATCAGCTATCTCAGTTTATATTATTAAAGATTTAGACAATTAACGCTATTTAAAGACATTGATTAGTGAAGACATGAATTTAGCTAAGCAAACACTTGTGATGGATAATGTCGTTACTGAGGGAACTTGGCATTATTATGTTCTTAAAAATTAAGTGGTGCCTAGTAAAATACTATATAATTATTTAGATCTCAATTAAAATCAATATATAAAGGCAGCTGGAACCTCTAAACTCTCTCGTTGCAAATACTTGATTGCCTATGATTATGCTTATACAAATAATCAAGATTTTAGACTCAGAATGAAAGAGTTCAGAATATGGAACAAAGATATGTCCTTACTAGATCTAATGTAATACGATAGAATGACTTTGCCACTAAGATTTCCCGAGTTAGCTGTGCTTATAAAAATGAATAGTGTTAGTTTCATTAATGAAGTGACAGGAATATCCAATTTCAATAATAATTTTGTATCCTACAGGATTAAGTATGATAATTAAACAAGAAATAATTGCCCTCTAGGATAAAGACCATCAATTAACTAAACTTTAGCATAGCATTGCTAGTTCGAAAGAGGAAAATCAATCGATTTATAGAGCTACTCTGAACTTTAAATTAATCTTAAATCTACTGTTGAAAATCTTCAAAATGATTAAGAATTAGATTTTACTCTCCTTTTCATGATGAGAAACTACTACTAATTAGACGGAAAAACTAATTACCTTACTGCTATCAATCTTGTAAGAATAGGTGAAAATATACGATTCAAGACTTAAGATTTTAACACAAACATGATTTAATTCAATATATTACCAGATAGAACAGAGCAAACTACAATTCATCTTCATAATTAAAAATATATCACTTATGCAGTTCACTTTATCCTTTCTTAATAAAAAATCATATTCACTGCTAATGAGAAATTGATATAAAGCTTTGCTAATTAATCAATACAAAACATAGGGCCAATAAAATAGATAATTTTTGGCTAATCAAACTAATCTGAATAGTTATTTTCAGTTCAAGCTATATAAATATTCTACCCTTATCTTAATTCTAACCAAATGAATCAATACGAAGGAAGTAATAATAGACTGTAATTTATCATTTATAATATTAATGCTATTATAGGTACTCGTATAAGTATTTGCATTAACAAATCTTTAACACCCAAATATTTGCAAGTAATTTTTTGGATGGAACTTTTATATTTGATACAATATCAGGGAATATTGAAAGTCCAAATTTGAATACTCCTTACTCTTTGAGCCTATCTGTATAAATAACTCCTTGATAAACAATAATTATTTTTAGATGAGTGGTTGTATTGGTGGAATGAATATGGATTAGAGTCTTAGTTATGGCTGTCTACCAAAAGCTGGATTATATTTTTATTAATCAAATATCGCCTACACATTTGCAAAATAAGTTAACTTCAAGTGGTAATTAAGTACAGGATTATGGGTCTAATTTTAGAAATTTGGAATTAATTATAACAATGATTTTTACATATTGACCAATATTATTTCCTTTTATGCTATAACTAATACTCAAAAAAAGATGAATTTGTGTTTTTATACGGTAAAGGGCTATGTATATTAAGGAGTAGTAACATGCTTAAATAATTTTGAAATTATTGAGTAAAAATGGTATGGCTTTGCTGCTGTCAAATAAAACATTGGTTAATGGTCAATTTATAATTAAAACAGATTATTAACAAAGATAGGAGATTCTACTGACTCAATGTATAATCGATTATAAAAAATTTAAATGGGAGATATTAATCTCTTAGGAATTGCACTAAAGGTTAAGAATGTATTTGGAATTGCAAAGGAACTTTTACCCGGCTAGTTATTAGAAGTCTTCACGAGAGGTGTTTCAATTTTACATTATAGATATTCACTACTTTTTTACTATCGCCTAGATGAAGATATCGGCTTGACATTCTATGACAGTTCGATATATGGAAATAATATATAATCTACTTCAGTAGAACTAGGAAATTAAGGTAAACTTCTATGGATTCCTAACTGGGAATAAGTTATTTTGAATGAGGAAACTTGGACAGATGATTTCATTACCTACTAGTACATGGATAGGGGATTATACTTTTAAAATGGAAAATCAAAGTAGATTTTATTGAAGAACATAGATAACATGACATAGGAATATACAATTCAGCTTTGCTTGTATCTGACTGGAATTAGTGTAAAAGAAGTCACTATATTAGGGATAACTGAGCTGACATAATTAAATGTTGACTAAAACAATAAATTTATTCATCTGTAAAACTCAAATATAAAATAAGAGTATCAGCACAATAATTCACTATAAGATAAATGGGTCTACATTGCATTTGCTAACTCAGTTAACTATAGCCAAAAATATCTTGTGATTGATGACTTAGGTCAAATCTCAATGTATTAGAATTCGATACCTTTCAAAGCAGATATTCTAAATCTTGTCTCATTTTACATTGGAGGAAATTCATCTTCTGAAACCTTTAGTGGGTATTTGAGGCACATTAAAATATTTAGGAAATTTTTATCAACCGGACAGTCTCTTAGAATTATTCATCATCAAACTGGAATCATTAATAACAACAATTTGAATTATTACGGTTTAGCTGCAATATACCCTTTCACAGAACCAATGGGTCCTTATATAAGAGAGTAGATTTCAGGAGAATAGAATATAATTGACACTAATGATTATGATTACATATCTTATCCAAGCTTACCAATAATGTGTGACGGTGACTCATAATATTCAAATCTAGGATACTGTCAACGTAAGATAACCTATCGATAATTTTATGTATATATAGCGACGAAGCGAACATTTCAATTAGATTATAGATTAGAAATAAATATTCCAGATTCTTATTCCTAATGTATTTCAATTTCATACTGGATATTTTTCAAATCAGCTCAGGGTTATCAAATGTAATACAGCAGATATTTTCGACTTATGTACAGCAGTATTAATGATATGATTGATTTAAGCAACAATTTTGAGAATCGTTATATTAGAAATTTAAATGATAAAGTTATTAATAACTGGTCGTAAATAACACTCAAAGTTTGTGAAGAGATTCAGGAAGCACAATTGTAAGTTTTAATTTTAATTTTGCAATAGTATTATTCAGTATTAGTATTAAGGAAATATGATGACTGAAACTAGGAAAAATATTAGAGGCTTCGAAATATCTTCTTAAACTTAGTTTGCTATATTCGCTTATTCTAGCACTATTGTCTATTTAAAAGAAATATAATTCTATAGTACCTATATATCTACTTTCTGGATTACAAATTATGGTCTTAAGTAAGTCATTTATAATTTTTTATTAAAATAACTTATAGTTCTAAAAATAAAGATCTTCCAATATTGATTGGATATTTCAAACTTGATGAAAGTGCTGGCGATTATATTTATAATACTGCAACGAATGCTAAGATCGATGCCTTCATTAAATTGAGTTATTTTGTTAAGAAATGGGTACATGACATAGAATTTGGAAGCTCTTAATAGATAAATCTCACAGTATGTAATGAATAGTTCAATGAGTTGGTTGATTAGCATTGCGAAAGTTGGTTCGGATGCTATTAAAGTTGCTTCAATAAATAAGAATGTAGTGGAATGAATTATTCAGATTGTATAAAAGGTCCAACTACTTTCTATTAAAACTCATCTATGATTAACTATTATCTTGATTGCAATAAGTTGTGCTCCATTTGTAATGAACCATGGAAAAACAACTGTAGTAAATGTATCAGTTCCAAAAACTACAAACAAACTTGCGTTTAATAATGCCCTTTTAATACTTTCTAAGTATTCAATTCTACTTAAGATTAAGATTTTTGTATTAATTGCCAGAGACCCTAGTGTATTTGTGATGAACAAGATTTTAATTCATGTCATGGCTGCATTGAGAATTCTAGCTCACTTTATATTAGACTTCCTGAGAAAGATTGTATTCAACGATGCCCAATTGGAACATTTTATGATTCTATCAATTAGACATGTTCTAATTGCTCCATTGAATGCCAATCTTGTACTGGTCCAAAAAATGGGTAATTATATTAATTAAAAAATATATAGTGAGTGTTAAATTTGTAAAATAGAGTATATTCTAATTAGTGGTAAGTGCAAACTTCCTATATGCCCTATAAACTAATATCTAAATAATTCAAATTTTGATTGTTTTGACTGTGATAATGGCTGTGATAAATGTAAAGGACCTGGTCCCGATTAGTGCATTAAGTGTGCTCTTAACTATAAAATTTATAACAAGAAATGTACATAATGTGATTTTATACCTGGATTTTAATCTCCAATGGTTAATAATAATTGCTATGAGGTTTGCGGAGATAGTAAAAACTTGGGATTTCATGAATGCGATGATGGCAATTTATTAAATGGTGATGGTTGTGATGAAAATTGTATGCTAGAACCAGGGTTTTTGTGTTATAATTCTTAATGCAAATAATCTAACCCTCCTAAGATATTAATTTAATCATTTTCCAGTACGAGTATCATATTTAAATTTACAGAATAAATAAATACATAGCTTGGTCCACTAGACAAAGAGGATCTGGAGATATTTATAAAAATGGCTGATGGTTAAGTGAAAAATATATCTTGGACAGGAATGATTGATTAATTATCCCTGAAAAAAAATAAATTTGAAATAAATATAAATATAGCTTTTTCACTCTAAGGAAATGAAGCTTTAATATTTAGGCTAACGTCTGATAGATTTAGATCTAAAAAATCAGGAGAAATAAGTGTTCAAAACTAATAAATAAATATTAAAGTTTAACCTTATGAGTATATAAATCCATCCAGATCAAAGCTATTAGGTGCTCTAGTAAAATAAACAAAAACATTGGTAATCTCAGCAATAAGTACAAATATTTTGATCCAAATACTAATGTAAGGCACTTTTGGATAGATTTTTGAAATGATAAATACCCTCCAAATGCTATATTACATGCCTTTAATCTAAATCCATTATCCAGAAGAACTTAGAAATTTCCTTAATTTCATGTCAACAGCAAATATAAATATACCGATTCCAGGTATTAATGATCCTAAATCTTTTGTTAATAAAATCATTGATGAAAAGTATTATAAAGAAAAACCTTATAATTAGGCATTTTACTTTTTTGGAATTTAAGGCTCAGTATTTGTTCTTCAATATAAACAAAAAATTGTTGTTTGGGTCGTTTAGTTCTAACTATCAATATTTTTTTGGCTTTTGAATAACTATTACTCCAGGAATGATTGGTAATTTATTAAAGATTTATTATTTTTTGCTTTTGAGATATTGATTTATTATATAGTTTCCACAGAGTTATAATATAGAAGGTTGACAAATTATTTCGATACAATATTCCAATACAGGCTTTTATTGAATTCTATTTAGAATTGGCTATATTGAATCTAATTGGACTGTTTAATGTAAATTATCAAATATCAATATAATATATTTTTAGCTTTAATATGAAAATACTAGTTAAATAATAGGATCTATAGTATCTATTTGCTTCTTTGTAATAATTAAAAATATTTAACACTAATAGGTATCAATTTGCCTATTCCCATTGTACTTTCTGGATTTGATCCTTTATAACTTTGATAAACTTGGTAAACCAGAATTTAATGGAAGATTAGGAGTTCTAATAGAAAATTAAAAGATTATTTCAAGAAAAACTATTTCCAATTTATGGATACCCTTATTCTTTTTCAGAAGATTCATTTATGCATCTACTTTGGTTTTATTATAGAGTAATGGACTTTTACAGTTACTGATAAGTGCATTATCTTCCTTAATGGTTTTATCATTCCTAGTAATTGTTAGGCCTTTTAAAAACAAAATATCAAATATGACAAGCATTTTGAACGAAAGTGTAATCCTATTTTGCTTTTCAATCTCTTACTTATTCACATAAAAGAATCATTCAGATGAGGACAGATTCAAGGTTACATTATTGATAATTTCAGCTATTGCTATATTTGCTATTACTAATCTTTTTATCATGATTTATGATGCAGTTTTTTCAATAATATAGCTTATCAAAAATGTTTTATAAAAGTACAAACAACGAAAAAATAATGTACATGAAGTTTAGTCTGTTGATATTCTATCGATTAAAAGCAAATAACAGGTATACAAGACATCTGGATTAACTCGAAAAAATCCTCAAGATTTTTTGAAAAAAAAGAGATAGAAGAGTCAACCAAATAGAAACATTAAATAAAAATAACTAAGTCAATAATTATTTGAAAACAAGTTGAAAACAAAATCATCATAGATTGAAACTTCTGCTATTTAAAAAGTACAAGTTAAGTAACATCATGCTAATGTCATTGAAAACTCTATGAATCACTCATAGCAAGATTTACTTAATAATCCTTCTTTTTAATCAATTTCATCTGTGCTAAGAAAAAAAGATTTAAGCTAAGAAACCAATTCCTTCGCTCAATTGATAAAAAGCAACAAGCGATAGAATATTTAAAGGCACAGATAGGTAAATAAAATTACATCACGGCAAGAAATGATGAAAAAAATAGAAAATTTTACTTTTGACTGAAACAAATTACTTGCTAAAGTATTATTTAACTTATGAAAGAGAAAATACTAAATCATTATTATATATTTTTGATTAGATTTACCTTTATGATAAAAATGACATATATGACAAGAAGGGGTTTTGGGGTTTTGGGG
>CCKQ01015884.1:0-15245 GCA_000751175.1 Stylonychia lemnae
CCCCAAAACCCCAAAACCCCAAAACCCCATGATAGAAGAATTAAAGTAATTCAGAGTTATAAAAATCAATTAAATATTCATCATCAATTGTAATTTATACGTATTAATTATTTCTTCTTTAATTGATTTCTATCAAAAGCAAATATACGTAGGATAAATCAATTATTTTTCTCACTCAGACTTTTTGAATCTGATTTTTGAGAGGACAATATTTTTGGAGATTCACCACTAATATGATTATTGAAAGAGGAAAAGCCTTTACTATATTAGGAACTTTTATTCAGATTAATCTTCTTTTCCTCATCTGATGTGTAATCTTATAGTTATAAATCCATTTCATTAATTTCAGTTTCCTTAGCCTTATATATCTCTTCTTTTGCAAGTTTGTCAAGTTTATGATTAGCATTTACCTCTGTTAAAATTTAAACTTCTTGTTTCTTATCATATACTTTAAAGGTTTGTGTTGGTATTAATCTAAATGCCATAGTTTCCAGTAGATTATTTTATTCTTCTTTGTTAGAGAATGATAGGATATTACCATCGTCATAGTTTATCTCCTCTTTTTCATAATCAATTCGATCAACTAAGGTAAAAAAATTGCTAGAGACATTTTATAGCTCTAAGCTAGCATCCTGCTTTTATTCTTCCTAATTTTGACTGCTGAATAAATTATCATCTGTTAAATCATCTGAATTCACTTCAATACTCAACTACTAATCCAGATTTTAACTTTACTTTTTTCTATGTTTTAAGACATTTTAATTATCCTATAGAACTTGATTAATTAGGGTTTATGTGCTATAATCCCACTCTTTTTTCACAACTGTTTTATTGCTTTAGATTTGTTTTTTAGAAATTTGTAAGAGTTTAAACTATCGACTTTAATCATACTTATTCGCAATTTTTAGAAGGTTTTCAGCTTATTATGACTCTTAATTTGATAAGATTTCTTCCTATTGATATAAATTTAAGTCATCAATACAAAGACTATTATCCATTAATTATATCTGACTTTGGTTTAGAGATTGAAATCTTTAACTATCTAAATTTCTTTAAAGTAAGGGAGAACGCGGTGTATTTCTTGCATAAGATTTGATTTAGGATTTTTATTGAAGCAATTATGGGGATTACATTTTCCTGAACTAAGATTTGCTGTATTTTATCTTATTGTGGATATTTTAAGACTTTCCACTATTCGGAGAGTAATTATCTAATGAAGACTAACTTGCATTTTTATTATTAAAACTGGAAATCATATTGCGATCATTCGAATTTAAACTTGTCGAGGACTCTTTATTATTCTCTTTGATTAATTCATAATTAGATAAATAAGTTCTTTGCTAATTTTTGTATCTGCTCTTTCTTTATTCTTATTCTTTTTAAAATTTTTTCTTCAAGTATTAATTTAATGGTATTTCATGTTGATTTCTATAACTTTTTTTATTATTTTATAATTGTTTGAGTCTTTTATTTCTAGCAATTGTAGAGCTAATCTCAAAGTTAATATCTTATTATGATTCTTCAGTCTACATGGTCTAGATTCTACTTTCATCATCTCTATAATATTCATAATAATGGGTGATGTCTTGATCATTATCTATTAGATTTTATTCTTTAAGCTTTAGGTAGTTCTATAGATCATCTCTTGAATCTTCATAATTATTTATATCTGGTTCTTTTTGCAAGAAGGACTTTCTATACTATTGAATTTTCATTGATGAATAATTAAGTCGTCTTTACCTTTTCTTTTCTTTTTCAAAAAGTTCTATTTCATAACTCTCGAGTTATTTAGTTTTAGCTATTTTTTCTACTTCTTCTTTACTAAATGAAATCATCAGTCTTTCTATGTTATTTTTGTTTAATTTAAGCTCACCTTTTCTAAATAAATTCTTTATAACTTTGAGTTAGCCATTTAATTATTAGTAGTAATTGACATTCTATTAATCAATATTATGTGTTTTTATCTCAGTCTCGAGCTTATTATGATTAAAGCATAGGCATAAAGCTAAATAGATTTTAGGAAATTTTTATCTAAACTTCGCTTTTCCCTCCTCATACATCTTGAACATCCAATATATGAAGAAGAACAAATTCGATATTAGTATCAAAGCAAAAAATAATCTTTATATGGCTGTTGATAATGATACTGAGCCTCTTGAATAATCAGGATTATTTTCAATCCATGTTTTAGGCTTATTTAAGATGAAGAATAGTCCACAGTATATTGTGATCATAGATGTTATTAGGGATAATGTTTCCAAATCATTAAGAACAAGTGTGTTAAAAGGCTGCTTTTTAAAGTTTATTAGTAAGAAAACAATCAGAGTAAAGAATACAATTAGGGCCTAGGCAATTATTCCAAAGTTACTGATAAAAACTGCTGTAAAAATAATGAGGATTTTCCTGTACATTATTACTATTTCCCAATAGTAATACTCTTTTCTATAACCTCTATAAAGGAATCCGTATCTCTATCTAATCTCAAAGTTGTCTAGTTTCTTTCTCTTTCTAATAAGAATAGTCAATGCAAAGAATGGTATTCCTAGTCCCCATACAATTATACAAGGAAGTGCCACAAAGAAACTGTAGAAAGAGTGCTCTGGAGACCAGCAAATTATTTCTAAATCATCTTGAACTCTTAATTGCCCATCAACTTCTTTACATTTGAAATCGTTGAATGAAAATGTGACTAAACTAGGATGTACCAAGAATAGCAAGATTACTAAACTAGACATTATTTTTCCTCCAATTTCAATTAAGTTTTTCATTATTTTTTTATAGATACTCCATATCAATGAGCAAGCAATTGTTAGCATGAAAGGTAATAGCGCTATGATAACTAATTTCTAGAAAAATATTCTTGACATTTTAGTACCTACATCATTATCAAAAATTATAATTTTTTACCTTTAGTCTCACCTCCAGTATCTAAGAAACAATCAAAGCTGAAAATCTAAGTTGATTATGTTGCAACCTATTTGGTTGTAGTAAAAAAGCCAACTATTTGCTCTGACCATTAGAAATCAAAAGAAGCTGTCATTAGAATTAATTAGAAATGATTCAGCAATATTTTAAGGTAAATGCTTGTAACATTATTTATATCCTAGGCACTTTTTAAAGTTGACCTTATCATTAGAACAACAAATATAATGACAGCTATGAATATCGTGATAAGTCTTAGTGTATTTAAAGCAGGCTCAGGACATATCGCACATTAGTATTCTTTATCTCTAGAGTAACCGCTAATGCAATCAGCACAAAGAATACCCTAATATCCTTATAAGCATTCTCCTTTTGGGTTGTTTTATGGTGAAATCATGCCCAAGCAAGCTTGCTCAAAAAGACATTAAGTGAAAACTATAGATTGATTACTACTTCTCCAAAATCCAGGCTGTGGACCTATTTCAGCACCGCCATTGCAAATTGCTTTTTCAGTAGGACATATTTCGCAAGTTCCTGGAGATGTCATTTTTACTAAAGAAAAACTTTGCTCACACTTCAAACACTTTCCAGCTGAAGTAAATTATTCTCCAATTTCACACTCCCTAAGTTCAATTTTTAGATTAAAATCTAGGTCTGAATTACCACTTTATTACATTCTGTCTTAATTAGACTATTTTGATAAATCAATACCATCTGTTGTAATGATAAATTTGTAAGAACTACCAGGATTACCAACAATTGAAATATCTTAAATCAATGCTATACCCCCAATAATATCGAAAGAAAGAGTGCCCTCAAGGATAGGTAAATATAGGCTTTACTTATTGTCTAAATTTTTCAAATCAACACTCACTCTGACTTTGCTCTTAAAATCTGATCCAACTATCTACCCATATTGATCTTTTAAAGCCATGTATAATTTTGGAATGGTACCTCCACTCCTTTAAGACTTTATTTCTTAAGTTGAAGGTTATTCATTTTATAATTGTCTAAGTTAGAAATCATCTTTACTATATAATCCAAGAAAAATCATTTAATTTTGATAATCCTAATATGTAACAGAATCTAAATTTTATGAAAAACATGCAATATTATTTCCATAATACATTGCATTGTTATTAATAAATTTTTCCTTTTTTGTGAAAATAGGTTCAAGTTAATCCCAAAAAATAGCACCTCCTTATAAATCAGCTGAATTATCTTAAAAAATATTTTTATCTTCTAATTTCATTTTACAATTTAATAATTAATTGTTACAAGTGTAATATATTGCTCCTCCTGAGCCTTTATTTTATATCTAAAATTGGCTTTGATTATCTATTATGGCTTTATTTTTAATAAAAGTAGAATTAATTATTTTAAGTGATTAAGGATTATCAGCGTTGATTGCACCACCAATCTCAGCTGTGCAGTTATGAAATTAAGAATTTTAAATTAAAAACTTTTCATCTGTTTATTAAAGAGTAGTTCCTTTGTTTATGTCAAGTTCTATTAAGTAAATTGCTCCACCTTGACTACTTTTTAAATTAATAAACTATGAGGACTTTATTTGAAGACCTTTGCAATAATTACAGAATAATCCAGCACCTCTCTTTGACTACTTATTTTGATTTATATCTTTAATAATCATATTTTCAGCATATAAAATAGCCTATTCAATATATATTGAATTTTTCGAGTTCAAGTTTGATAGAACTACATTATCGAGAGTTAATATGTTAAAGGAGTTTGTGATATATATATCTTCTCCATTATCAAGAGCAGAATTATTGATAAATTAAGTCCCTTATCCAATGAAGATACTCTTAAAACCTGAAGAATAGATTGCTCCGCCTTTTGAATTAGCTTGATTATTAATAAACATTGAATTTGTGATTCGAATGACACTATCTCCTGAAATATAGATAGAACCTCCTAAATTTGATACTCCATTTCTAAACTGACAATTATCAATATCCATAGTAACATCAAAAATCAAAAAAATAAATGAACCAATTGTTTCATCATTTAAAAAAGCAATACTATTAACCTGTTTACTCTGAAAAAGTGTATTATAAATAGTAATATTGACAAAGCCCAAAAGCAAATTTTTAGATCTTTATAAAGCAAAATTGTTTTTAAAAACTAGATCTTAAAAATATGCATTTGCATAGATCATTGAAATGGTATTCTTTTAAGAATAATTTTCCTCAAAATCACTGTCAATTATTGTAACATTCTCCCTAATTACTGTGTTAAGAATTTCAAGAACTGAATTTTCTTCAGCTTTATTTTTATAAAATGAACTACCTTTAATCTTTATGATTGACTAAGTTGAGATATATATTACACCAGCAGATTTAGTAGCCTAATTTTACTCGAATTTGCAATAAGAGATGCTTACATTTGAGTCTGATGAGGCATAAATTGCACCACCTGTTTAAGCTACATTACCAATGAATTATGATTGTTCCATGGATAATTTCGTATCTTATATATAAATAACTCCCCCATATTGCCCAGATATATCTTTGTAAATTGATTTATAATCTGTAAAACTAGTTTTCTAAAGTGAAAATAAGCCTCCTTAGGATGATTACCCACATTTTTAAAACATATTATTCCTCAGAGTTATGCTGACACTATTTTATAACTAAAACTGTCCTTTATTAGTACTCTAGAATTGCCAACCTGATAACTCTTATATTTCAGAAAATTAATTATAGTCTTTATCACAGATTATTGTAGATGAGGTAATTGCCAGTCTCATTAATAATGAAGAGGATGAAATAAATGCTCCAGTTACTGCTTTGAATTCTGTAAATTTTGAATTTTCTAAAGATATCATATCTGAGTCAATTACATAGAAAATTCCTCCCTCAAATTAAGATGAAATCTTAGTTAGCTCACTATTTTTAATTGTAATATTCGTCTGTGGATTGTTAATATAAGCAAAGCCTCCTTTTTGAGAGTATATATTTGATATATTTTTAGAATCTTAAATAGCTATTATAGAATAGTCAATATAGTTTTTCTGTTCATTATATAGAAATCCACCAAAAATTTTAGCTTTAATATTATAGGCAGTTATGTTTTTAAGATTAACTTTACTAAAGCCTGAAAAATAAAATGCACCACCTGATTACTCTGATTCAACATCATGAATAATTGAATTTTGCATTATCAAATTGCACTCTAGACATGAAACTATTGAGCCATACATACCTATATTAATGAATATTAAGTTAAATGTGTTTACCAGTCAAATTATAAAACTAAGACCCTTTATCTTGGTATTTGCAATTGCCTATCTTTACTATTGGTCCTTAATATGATTGCCTACAATTTCTAAATATACAGTTCTCAGTATACAAACCACTTGGACCTTCATAGTGAATGATTCCTTCATTTTCTGAAATATAGGTAGTAGGAATATATTATTAAATGTCTTGGTTAAGACAGTCAATCGTAGTGTCTTTAATTTTTACCTCGTTTGATACTCTATTGAAGCCATCATAAATATACAAAAACTAGGAATGAGTAATTGAGAAGAAATTAGAAAATTCTGTTCTTTAAAATTCTGGAAGTGAAATAATATGTAGGCTTCCTTAGAGTCCTATCATATAAATTACTCCCTAATAGCCAGCTCTTACATTTCTAACAGTTACTGATTCAATTTTGATCTAACTTAACAACCTGTCATATTGATAAATGAATCCCCCAGTTCCTACAACCATTGTTATGTTTTCAAATGTTGAATTTCTTATAGTAACTGTTCTAGCACCAATTAAATCACTGCCTGTACCTAATAATGAAAAAATGCCCCCTTCTAATCCTCCTACTTATGTGACGTTTTTAAATGTACAATTCTACACGAATAAATTTATAGTATATTAAGAATGTACTGCAGCATAACCATTTGTAACAAGACGAATCACTGTATTATTATAGAGGTAAGCTTTAATTTTATAGAAACTGTATATTCCTCCAGATAATCCCTCACAATCTTCATAGTAAGAGTTGATATCAACAAAGTTTACTTAAGCAGCATAATTAATCAGAAAATCTTAAATTTAAAAAATTATTAGAGCTTATGTCCTTGGAGTATGTAACCGTTGCATAATACAATTTTTCATAACTAATCCTTGAATAAAAAACTACCCAGCTCTTTTAATATGAAATGGCGTCATAATATCTCTGTTTGAATAAAAATTCTACCCAATGCTCTAAAAATCAAAATACAGAGATCTCTTAAAATTATTATTTGGTTCAGATTCTAGTCTTTGTTATATGTCATTTTCATTCTCAGATAAAGTTCTAAAATCTAATGTAGGAGGATTAGTGTATTCATCTTCAGGAGTTCTGCAATAAATCTAAGAAAAGCGAACAGTGACAGAATCTTTTACATAATCTACATACAAAAAACCAGAAATTGATCTAGAGTATATACTAGCCACATAGAAGTTAGTCATTTCAACTAAATTAGCACGCTTAATATAAATAGAGTTATAACTTTGACCATAAGAATTGGCCAGTTAGCATTGTGAAAAGTTAACATTAGTTTTTAAACTACTTACTGAGACAGAGCTAGCGTTGAATGCTTAAATCATAGAGAACTTAACATTTATAAAATCAAGTCTTAATGGCTAAAATGCAGGAACTTTTTCTGGATTCATATTAAATCCAACATTGTTAAACTCTTATTTCAATGGTTCTTCTTCAACTATGTAGAATATACATCCTCCCTCATTTTTTGCAAGAATCATATTGAAACTTGAATCCACGATTTAAACGTCTCCTTTAGGATTCTTTATATATATTCCACCTCCATTATCACTAGCTATACTTGTCGAAATATCGAGAAAATTGAGTTTTACTTCTTAGAGATTTTCCAAATACATTACACCTCCTTAATTTGATTACATCCTTTAAAAATAGGATCTGTAAACATATAATGTCCCTCCTAATATATTAATTGCACCACCATTTTGAGATTATTAATTACCAACAAAGAAACAATTAACGATAGAAACTGATGCAGTATTTATTAGAGTTATACCTCCTTAATTATAAAAATTCTCTTGATTAGGGTAAGAATTGATAGCTTATCTTTGAAACTATTAGAAAAAAGAGTTTGATAAATCCAATTTTAATCCAGCTTTTTAAGTATAAATTTAAGCCCCACTTGAAGATGAGTATGAGTCGAATAGCACTAAATTACTAATCTTGCTAAAATTAGCTTCGTTTATAAATAGAAATCCTCCTGCACCGAAAATTGATTCTATTGAAGTACCATAAGTCTCTGTAAGTTCAAATTACATTTCTTTAGAGTCAATATAAAAAGATCCCCCTTATAAGACACTTTAAGTATTTCTAATTGAGTTCCTTATGCCTAAAAATTTGGGATAATTACTTATTCCTAATTAATTTAAGCTAGTATCCTGTATTTCATCATTTTAAGCATAGAGAACAGCCCCAGCCCTAATAGCACTAGCATATAATACTCTTCCAAAGCTTAATTCAATTTGAGAAAATTTATCTTAATAAATCAGCCCACCATAGTTTGCTACACAATTTATTGCATTATAATTAGTGATTGTTGAATTTGCATTTTCGGAATACATTATTCCTCCTAGTTCAGCTCCAATATCTGAATAAGTAGAAAAATCATCAATCAAAGTAGCATTTTAAATATTGTAAATACCTCCTTTAGGAGCATAATAGCATGAGCTAAATATATTTGATTTACCTGAAAATTAAACTCCATTTAATATCATCAATAGACTTTAAGAATCAGCAGTTATAACAGGAATGAAAAAAGAATAGTCTTTAAAATATTGCCGATCAAAGTAATTCGGAGAGAGTGGAGAATATTAACATTGAAAATTACTATTTTCTATAGTTACTTATGTATTGCCTAGTACATAAAATGCATTAGATTAACTATAGTATAATTTCAATGTATCAACTTTTATGGAATTTATACCTTCTGCATATACTAAGGATCCTTTGCTAGCGAATAAATAAACTACTTATACTTCATTTTCTATGACTATATTTATCCTTTTGCCTTTTGCATAAATTAGCCCTCCATTAACGCCCTAGTTTTAAATTTAAGAATTGAAAACTTGAAAAGTAGAGTAATAAATATTGATATTAACCTCGTTCTAGCCATCCTCCACAAATATCAATGTTCCATTTTTTGTCACTTAAAGCATCTCTATCTGTGAATCCCCAATTTAAATAAAGCTATTTCCGATAACTTCGACTAAACCACCATTCTAAGCTAATGTCTAGGTTGCATATATTGAAATTAAATAGACTTAAGAATCCTCAAAATAGCCTAGGGCACCTCTTTAGGCTGCTAAATCTTGATATCTTGAATACTAATCCAAAATATATGATTACTTTGTTTGGAATATTGCTCCTTTTTCAGCAATTAGGCAATTCTTAATTAAGTTATTTTATGAGTTTATTGTTGCATATTCAGCATAAAATATACTTTATGATGTTTAAACTTAATCCAATGATAAAAGTAGAGCTGTTTATTGGATATCAAATGGTAATTAACTACAAGTTAATTCAATATAGTTTAAATATACCTAACACTTATTTAATGATTTAATACTTAAAATTTACCCAAGTGAAGTACTTTAAATCTAATTTATTTTCACCTAACTGAGTTCAATTGTTTCTGCAGCGTATGAAGTAAAAAAAGAAAAATTTGATTAAGTTATGAAATCAAGATTAATTTAATATATCCAGATATTTGCTTAGGGATTACTGCAAAATATAAGTGCTTTAGTTTCATTATCTTAATTATTTCCTAGGTTTAAATTTATATAACTGTTTGTTAAGCTAATTGAGGAGTAAAAATCTCCACTTAAGGTAATCAATCTCCCAAATGAAGTGGTATTAGAGTCAACTAATTCAATTTTATCTAACTAAATAAAGCCTTAATTTTAGATGCTAATAAAACTTGATCTAGATGTTCTATCAATCATTAATAGACTGTTGGTTATTCCTATTCTGCAGCTTATGCATGTAATTTAAACAGGGTTGATTGTTGTATTAGGATTAAAAGGCTAATTAGATTTCTTGTTAATTCCTCTTATTTAAGAATGGCTAATAGTAGATTAATCCCATATTCCTCCTCTTCCCAAATAAATTAAGGAATCATAATCAACTTAGTTAGTAGTGTCAAAATAGTCATATTCAAATTTACTTACTAATTATGCATCATATTGAAAATAAAACATATACCTCTGTTTTTCTTAAGTTTTTATAGTGAAATCAGAATTATTATTTTACGAAATCTAGTTTATCCAATCAATGTTAAATGAATCGAAGAATTAATACTAGTTACCAATAGACTGTACCATAAAAGATTAACTAAATGGATTTTGCTAAGTAATGTTTGAAGTATTGAAATATATCACAGTCCCTTAATCAGCATATATATCTCCAATTTAAGACTGAAATAATCTGATGTAGCCTGCATAATAATCTAATGGTTAAAAGAATATGACACCTCCTATCCCATTATTATAAATTTGATTTATCTATGAGTTTTGAATATCTAATTCGAGTAACTTTGTGGATACATAGAATATTCCTCCTTCTTGATTTCCTATTACCTTATTGATGAGAGTATTACTGCTGACTTGAATATTTATAGATTCTTGAGATTGAATTTAAAATGCAGCTCTCCCATATGTCTTAATATTTTAGATTAGAGTATTCTTAATTTTCAAGTATGTTTTTGGAGCTTAAATATTTAATATTCCTCCATCATTATCAGATTAAACATTATTTATAAATGAGTCTGTTATCTCTATATTTATACCCAATTAGACATTCGCAATAACTATACCCGCATTCTTTGAATTTTGAATTAAGCTAAATACACATTAAGTTGCATTTAAGTTTAAGAACATTCCACTATATATTTCAAAGATTGAACCATCTGATGAATTGAAATTAAGGTTTAAAAACTAGCTATTTTTTATGAGGATATTAGCTTCTTAATCAAAACTTGAAGCTACCTGTAATAATTTTAAATTTCTTAAAGTATCAGTTTAAATATTCTCAAATTAACTATTTTCAATGGCTAAATTAATGCTATCAACATTATCAATTCTTATCAAGCTACTTTATTAGTCTGGTTCATGAAACATGACACTTAAGAATTTTATATCTTAAAATTCAGAATTATTAAAGAGAATATCAGAACTATTTAAGGAAATCAAAGGTCTGCTGCAATCTATGCATTAAAGATTAACCACAGTAAAATTGTCAAAAATTGTATGAGATTATTCGAGCTTAAATTTAATTGGAATACCAAAGAAGCTTTCAATGCTATTCTAATAAGAATAAATGTCTAATTGGGTATTTTATCTTAAGGCTATGTTTTCTATACGCCAATTATTATAGCTCTAATTACTTAGCTGATATGTGTTAATACTTGCTTGAATAATATTCAGTAAACTACCATCTATTATATTTAGGTTTTAATTTTCAGTAGAGGCTATGTATTCTGATTAAAGATTTTGAATAGGTCCTCTCATTTATCTCAAGTTTATTGCATCAATCTATATTATACCAACTACCTCAGTAAGAAATAATGCTTAAGCTCTATTAATACTTGACTCTGGTTCTATAAAGTAATTAGAATCAAAGTTGATTGAATTTATTGACAAATATCTAGATCTCTATATTCTTATAAGTGAAGCAGCCAGATTTTAATCAATATCAATGCCATCTATGTTAATTTCTTTAGATGCATCCAAGGGCATATATTCTTGTAGCATATTTCGAGCAAGAATAGTTGATTTTTAAAAGAATGCATCAGTATTATTGATATATGTCTCATTTTATATTTTGATTTTCTTTACATTTATGATGTTTAATATTCCACTAGATTTTGAAGCTGTATTGTCAATATAGGTATTACCCTCTAAAGTCAAACTATAGTCTTCTAGCTCAAGGTTTTCTAGAGAAAGATTATTTGAAATAATTTCATCCTCTTGAATAATTGAATCCAATTAAATAAGACCGTTTGCATCTTCTTCCATTTAAAAATTCGTGCATTCAAAATGAATGGAGCCTCCAGAAATTCCTTGAAATCCAAAGTTTTTAATGAATTTATTATTCTTTATTTCATAGCCAAGGCATAATTCTTGCTTGCTGTCAAGTGTTTGAAAATAAACATCCTCAAGTTATAAACCTCTTGCTCGAATAAACAGCACATTACTTTAAATTATTCCAAAGTTATTGTAAAATCTATTTCCTTCAATTATTAATGCATTCTCTTCACTTCTTTGACTCATGTCAAGATATATAATACCTTTCGCGCCAGTATTCTAGTTGAAATCATTATTTTTTATCTCAATCTTGTAGTTCCCATGATTGACAATTGCTATCAATGATCTTAATTAAATAGAAGATTTAATTCCATAATTTTGTTATTAATCTCTTTCTTATTTCTAATTCTGAAGAATTTTTGTTGCCTGTTCATAGTCAAGATTTACTGCTAGATTGTTAATAAATTCAACTTATTAAATGAAGATTGGTCCTTAAAAGTTTTCTAAATCTAAATAAAGCCCCATATTTTTCATTTTCAACTATGGATTCACCCATTATGGTGTTTGAGAAAAAGCATTCATTCTACCAAAATCTTAAATAGTACCTCCTGATATGTTTAAACTAAAACATGGACTGGTAGAAGATGGACCACAAATATTTGAAAAAATACCATTGCTGGGAAGCTTGCTGCTCATCAATTCGAGAGATTTCAATAAATTATGGCTGAGGAAACCCTCCTCAAGAGAGTTGTAAATTTGATCGATTCTTTTGTTTCTAATGACACTCCCACATGAATTTATATTAATGAAACTAGTATTAATCAGAGTAATATGGCCTCCAAAGTCATTTAATTCTATTATAGTATTGAAATCATAGGCAAAGTTTTCAAAACCAACATTCTAAAATACATTAGAGTTTAAAACTATCATACCTAAAGAATAAGAGTCTAAGGAGAACCTAGAGATGTTTAACTGCTAATATCAAACTAAATTAGTGAACCACCAATTGGTAAATGACACTAATCATTTCTATAATGTATGATTAAATACTTTTAAACTTACGGTTATAATTAGAGCTAGCAGAAATCAGGTCCAGTTGTTACATAATTACCGCTAGTTTAATCCTTTGAAATACTGCAACAATTGATTAATGGATCTTTCAAGCAAGTGTATTCATTTGAACTTAAATGTGAAATATTAAGGCTGGTAAATCTGGAATCTAAAATTGAGTCAGTAGCATCAAACACTATATTTCTAATTTCTAACCCTCCACCAACTAGGAAATTAAACTTATCTCTGAGCTTGTATAGAACTTTAACTTACGTTCCATCCATTGTATCAATTTTGATTATAGTTGATTAGGAATTCTAATCATAGGCTCTAGGTAAATTAACAGCATCATCATATCGAAGCATAGAATGGAATTTTCCTGGTACAAGAATTATATTTACAATTGCATTCTCGTAGCTTGCTCCATATTCATATGCTTTAGTTATTGCACTTTGAATTGAATAAAACGGATCATTAAGACTTAAGCCAGTTGTTTCATCAGTTGATTTCTTGACTGAATCACTGTCAACATATATTGTAATATTGGAAGTTCCTGATTTTTTTAGACATTTACCTGTTGTAACATAATTTGACTCAGTGGATAGGTAATAACCCTTTTTGCAAGAAATGCATTATTTTTGAGTGGCACACTCAAAGCAATTATCATCACAATCTTTGCAGACAGAGGCATCAATCATACCTCTGTCATTGAACGCTGTGTATCCATATCTTCCTATACCGCAATTTTCTGTGCATTTATTAGTTAGAGGATCAACAAAGCCATTTAAACAAGCCGTTATTTTATCCTATTTAGGCATATCTATTTAGCTATCAATAGTAAAATTGCATCTTATTGGGTATGGAATAAATTAACTCTCCAACCCAAGAGAATCATTGTTACATTCTAATTAAGAATTGATTAAAATTTTTAATTAAAAGTAGGAGTAATTGATAAAGTTATAAAAATTTGTATTTTGCTTACAAACGCATTTTTAATTTCCAGTGGTATCAATAAATAGGTCATATCCGTAGTTACAAGTTTTGCAATTATTTTCACTAAAAGCATCAAGGCAGAGGCTACTTTAAGATGCTATAAATAGTCCATTATAACTTTTTTAGATTTACATTATAGACATATATCTTGATAAGTTTTTGTTGTTTCATTGTATAGTGATTCCTTAGCTAAATAGTATCCATCTTTGCATTTAATACAATTTTATTATTTCTCATAGTCAAATATCAGACAATTAATATCTGAACTATATTCAGATTCAGACTATGGATCTATTGAAGTTTTACAGAAATTATCTTACCGCAAGGATTTATTGTGTCTCCAGTCAATAATGATTTCTAATTCACAGGGTAGTTACACTGCTTGCATTAAGTTATATCATTTTTGGAGCATTTTCCACATTCAAATCCTGTTTTGCATTCTATATTTAGGTTAGAAAATGAACCCTAGTTGATATACCTTGACAAGTTTGAAATTCGCTCTGCAAAGAATAATCTAAATTTTCTTCATGAATTGCTGTGGTCCACCCTTTTAGTTATTCCTCTCCAGGGCAGATCTCACAGCCAACATTTTGATTGCAAGATTAGCAATTGTCTCCACACCCTAAATAGTAAATATTAATTTTAAATTTATACATAGACACTCAGATTCTAACTTAGAAATTTTTCCATTGATGTAGGATTAATGAGTACTCTTGCAGTTTGGTGTGCAAAGACTTTAATCTTTGTTATTACCATGACTTTTAAGAAGGAACAATCCATCAATACAATCGAAGCATTTTACAGTGCTTTCACCTTAATCTGTTTAAAATGATTAGCATCTAAGGCACCCAAATACAATATTTTGACATTCTAAAAAATAGATATTTATTGGAAAAAAGATGCTTTTAGATTTTTACTTTCACAAGTGTTTGAGATTTAATTAAGATACTCATCATCTCAACCTAGGTTTTATCAATAAATTGCGAATTTACATTATTGGCTGAGATTCTAACCTACTATTAAAGTAGTTAAAACAATGCTGATTTCTAAGAATTTTGCTTTTATCATTTATAAATTAATAATTAACAACCTAGTCACCTATCAATTTCAAATATATCTCATATTTATTGATATATCAATTTAAGTTCCTTACCGATTTAGTGATTATGATATGATTGGGGTTTTGGGGTTTTGGGG